>JANHAO010018625.1:0-13531 GCA_026873985.1 Saraca asoca
CAGCCAACAAGCAAACACATCAAAAGCTCAATGCATTGCTAGTTTTCCTATCCTCTTCCTAATGTAGATCATTAAGCAACAATCAATTAATCTTAGATATTCAAGGCAAAACAGAGAGAAAATAGGAGATAAATGGCCAGCAATTTAATATAAGAATGAAAGAACAAAACCTCTTTATTAATCTTCAAAGTTGCAGCCCCTTTGGACTTGGTTACAGCTAGCCTTTCATGGAGGCTAAAAAACACAAGAAAAATGGAATAAATGAGGGAGAGCAAAAGCTTGCTCTGCCTTCACGAAAATACACAAAAAACCTAAGATAAAATTAAGCTAAAAACGCAGCAAAAAGTCCCAAAACAAATGGCTTTCCCGAGTACAAAGAAGGGAAGCTATCCTACTTGGTTTGGTGAGTAGGCATGTAGTTGTCCACTGCTCTACTACTGCCATTACGTGCTGGACCATTTGGTAGAAAGCATTCACACTTTTTCTTCTTTTTTTGAGGTCTCTAGCTGGTTGAAGTCGGGCTGGACAAAGGGTGGTGCAATGGGCTTTGGATCCAAGTCAATTTCGAGCTTTAAAAACCAATTCTGCATCAGCCTAGTTTTAGTAGATCTTCCTCTGGGTTGCAGCCAATATTTGACACCTATATTTTCATTTTCAACTCAGGAAACCTTCATGAAAGTTGTGGCATTTTGTCTTAGACTTCCATTTGGGCCTTGTTTCACCTTATTTGGACTCATAAATCTCCATATATAGTCTCTTAAGAGAGTAGAGGTCGGCTGCCTAAGACAATATTCTGGTAGTAAATTCATCTCCAAATTCAGGTAATCAAATGATGGATTGAACTCTTGTAGTCTTCATGAGAGTTGTAGAGCTATCTCTTAGCTTTCCTACAAGATAAGAATCATATCAATTAAACAAGTATAGCTCAAGTTATGCTAGAATTACAGAAACTACTCAATTTGGTTGAATTATGCAGAAAATTTCATAATGAACCAATTGACACAAATTCACAAATACACTTTAACACAACTAGAATTAAATCATTTTGGCTCTTAAAATGCTAAGTATGAGGACAAATAATTATGTCAAATCTTATGTTATCACATGTACGAGTAAAATACACTTTTTTCTGAATATAAATAGATAAATGATTATGCAGGAGTTAACCCAATATCACCTTTATTTGAAAAAGTCAATAATGACTTAATTCACATTTATTCAAAATTTAATGTAGATGGATTTGGATGGGCCAAAACAGGATGAATATAAATAGGTAAATAGATATGCATCACAATTGTCAAGTCTAGTAAAATACAACTCTTTTTTTTCCCTTAAAATTAAAACTATTTAATAACTTTCCTAATCTTTATGTGTTCACCTTAAACAATAGATAAAAAGGAATGGACGGAATATTTCCTAAATTTTATGATTTATTAAACCATGATGACAAAACATTTGATTTGTTGGAATAAAATAGATAATAACACTAAGGGTTGTTTAGTTCACACATAAAATAAATTTTTGTAGAAAGCTAAACTTTCCAAGAGATAAATTCCTTAGGAACTTTCTGGCAAATGCTCAAAAGTTGTTTGGTTGCCAAGAAGGAATTTACACTTTCCAAGAATTAATTTCTTGTGTTTTGTTTGATTTAATTATAAATTTTTCAGAAATCATAATCAAAATGCATAATTAATTAGTTTAAAGAGCACAATTATTAATTGAATTTTATAGAGGTAGTTTCATATTTTTGTCCCATAAAAATACAATAACTTCTTATCAAGCTAAGTGGATAAGCAATTTCTCACATTTTATAGGAAGTGGAATTTCTTTGGTCTTACTTTCTCATTTTGTCAATTTATGGTTAACCAAACAACATATCCACCCATTATTTTCAGGAAGTTGCATTTCCTATATAATTTTCTGCCAACCAAACCATTTATAAGATTTTATTACTACGATTAAATCAAAAATATTTTTTTTAAATAGTACTATAACATTTATTGTCATTTTTGTAAGTTGGATCACAAAAGAAAATATAAATTATGATGTCTTGAATTTAATTTAATAATAATGTCTTGTTACTAAGCATTTACTATCACAAAATAGATAATTTAAGTGGAATTAATTTTAATCCTGTTATATGGATTTTTCGAAAGCATGTTTGGGCCGGTCAAGATCCAATTGGAAGCCCACTTAGACTGGTGAAGATCTAGGACGAAGTTTGAGATCGCTGAGCGAGGATCCTCTATTGTTGGGTGCGAGTTAGAGGCATCTCGCAACGTCACGAAGGAAAGGGTGTAACTCGTTGAAGTGAGTTCCGATCCTTCAACGAAGAGCTCACGGCCTTCAGAGGAACGACCAGGTATAGATGACAAGATCAATTAGAGCCATCAGCCCCCTCAACTTCCAGCTCTCCCGCTAACAATGGATACCTGTACGAAACCCAGTCAGCAACCCACGCTACACGTTTCCTGTTGACGGCCCAGCCTCCAAACTTACACATCAGCTTCTCGAAAATTTGACAATGATTTGCCCAGTATTAATTATCTTGCACCAAACATTAAATGCCCTGAACAGCGGAAGTAATTATTTTGTTGTTTATGAAATTATATTTGTAACCCTCCCCCTTTTATATAAATAGAAAGAGGGGTCACCATGAAAAGCGACAACACAGATGCATGCAGAAACTCTGTCAGTATTGAGAGTGAGCACGGTTCATCTAGAGAGAACTTCATTACTGTATTCATACCCTGTAAAACCAAAACTTATAGTGCATAATAAAAAATCAACGTGGATGTAGGGGTCAAACTGATTTTAGCCGAATCACAATAAACTCCTGGTGTTGTTTCTTCTTCTTCTTTACTACATTTTTAATTGTTTTTTGTCATATTTAATTTGTATTTAAGGGTAACACTGAACTTAACTTGTTGACCAGATTTTGATGTCAACAAATCCTTTTAAGATCACCTTATATTTCAAAATTGATTGTTGGAATGGGATTCAACTTTTTTTTCTACGAAATTTATTTTTTTCTCTTAGTTCATTTGTTCAGTAAAAAAAAAAGAGTATCATATAAAATATTTAATATTTGAAATAATATATTTACTTTCTGCTATTTTTCACAAAAACACAATCTCATTAAAAAAAAAAAGATACAATGAAAGTTAGATCCAGAATCTCAAATAGGGAAGCCAATGAAAAAAACAAAGAAAATAAAATTTGTCCATGAAAGAAAAATTCTCTCGAGTCTTGATCTTATCTTGTGAAAAAAAAAGGGCAGAAAACCGTGATGTGAATGCCAGCACACGACGAAGAAAAAAAAAAGAAAAGAAAAGAAAAGAATCGGATCCGAAGAATATTCAAAACAGTTTCTCACTGATCCCTTTCTCTCTCCAGAAAAGAAGATAACAATGTAAAGCCCCATCAAAGATTCCCTTTGTACGCGACGCCGCGACCTCAAATCTGTCCTGAATCCGTCTGCACCCTCCGATCTTCCCTCCCAAGCCCACCTGATTCTCTCTCCTCTCCCTTTCTCTCTCTACCTCCTCCTTATTTTATTTATTTTCCATTTTTTGTTGCTTCGTTTCCAAGTTTATTCCGAATTTTGATTTTTTCTTAAGATCCCATATTCTTCTTCCAGCAGCTCCTTCTCTCTCTTGCTGGATCGGATCTATCTATGCTTCCACAAAACGCTATTTTCTTGTGAATAATTTATACTTTCATACCTATATAAATGTTGGCTCTACCTCTTTTCAAGCGTTTGAGTTTTCTCTCAAAAGAAACCCAGCAAAATAGAAAAGAAGTTTGAAACTTTATGATGATTTTCTCTGAGAAAATGCAGAGCCAGAAAATGGGCTTTCGTGATTACATTGAAGCATTAGAAGAAGAACGCCGTAAGATTGAGGTGTTTCAGCGTGAGCTTCCTCTTTGCTTGGAGCTTGTAACACAAGGTACTAATAATATACATAATTACATACCCTTTTAGATTCAATCTCTGATTTTTTTATTTTTTTTTTTAAGTTTAAATTTCTGGGTTTCTGAAAAAAAATCGTGGGCTTTTTTTTTGGGCAGCCATTGATACTTGTAGGCAGCAGTTGTCGGGGACAACCTCGGAGTATAATTTGAATGGCCAATCGGAGAGCTCGGAGCAGACATCAATGGAGGGTCCTGTTTTGGAAGAGTTTATTCCGATTAAGAAAAGAGCATCTGCTGATTGTGATGAAAATGATGAAGATGAACAACATTCACATGGACCCAAAATTTCAAAGAAAAATAAGAGTACTGATAAGAAGAAATCGGATTGGCTAAGATCTGTTCAACTTTGGAATCCAGATCCCCCTGTTAAAGAGGTACGAGAATTTAAATTAAAAATCTCTGCTTTTTTATCTTTATTTTTGTATATATTCTGTTTGTTGATGAAACGACTGAATTTTTTGACGGAAAATAATTCAGGATGTTCCTAGAAAGGCGGTGGTGGTGGAAGTGAAGAGAAACGGCGGTGCTTTTCAGCCGTTTCAGGGGGAGGAAAGTTCTGGAAAGGCTAATTTGTTGGGGGGCAAAGCATCGGCTTCTTCGCCGGTGGCTGCGACGAGTTCTACGGCCGGACCAGTCACCGGAGGCGGCAATGCTGGAAACACTAAGAAAGAGGAGAAAGATGGACAGAGGAAGCAACGGCGGTGCTGGTCACCGGAGTTGCACAAGCGCTTCTTGCAAGCACTTCAGCAGCTTGGTGGCCCAGATTGTGAGTATCAGATATTTATTTTATTATTTTTATAGCAAGTTTTATTTTTTTTTTTCATATATTTTTAGGTTCAATTCTATAAAATGGTTATTGATTTGTGGTTTATGTTGTAGGTGCGACACCAAAGCAGATCAGGGAGCTGATGAAGGTTGATGGCCTCACAAATGATGAAGTCAAAAGCCATTTACAGGTTTGTATATTGGATTTATCCACCTGTTTTTTTAAGCTAAAGTTGGTAAAAATATTTTATATTTCACTCTGGTTTTGACAGAATACACAATATCGTATCTGCAAAATTATTTTATTTATTTAATATTATATATGAAATGTAATAAAAAATAGTATACATTATTTTATAGTGAAAGTTATTTTATTAATTATGATAATATTGTATTATATTTTATTAATCAATAATAAAAGTAAGATAGAAAATTTTCACTTACATATAAACAAATAATTTTTTTTTATAAAACTTATTTTCTGACAAACCATACTGCAGCAGAAATCTATGTTTTGATTATATTTCAAACTTAATTTTTTGGATTTTCTTTCCTTATGATCCAGAGCATCCATTTACAAGCATTAATCTTTATTTTATACAAGTAACATTAAAATTTTTTATTTATATATAAATAAAAGTGATTTTTTTATGAAAAATATTTTCTGGCAAGATACACGGAAGTGAGAATCTATGTTTTGATTATATGTTAAGCCTATTTATTTGGATTTTTTATCCTTGTGATCTAGAGCATCTCTGTTAACAAGCATTAATTTTTGTTTCAAATAAGTAACATAAAAATCTTTCATTTATATATAAATAAATGATATTTTTTTAAAAAAAATCTTTCAACAAAATTTACAGTAGTGAAAATCTATGTTTTGATTATATTTTAAGCCTTTTTTTTTTTTTTTTGGATTTTCTCTCCTTGTGATCTAGAGCATCCATTAACAAGCATTAATCTTTGTTTCATATGCAAATCATATTTATTGAAAATAAAAAAAGCAATCCAAAAACTATAAATAAATATATTTCAGTTTGGAGTGCTAAAAACTGTTAAAAATTGGGTTAACCACATCATTTTATTTTATTTTTGAAGTAAAAAAAATTCTTATTTCAAAAAAGTGAGATAACACAAATATAATATAAATTTTAATATATGTGTCTATTTATTTCTTCTTGAAATAAAAAAAAAATTTACTTACACCAAAAATATAGGATTGAATTTTACTTACTAAATCTGGGCTTTATTTTTTCTTACAGAAATATCGGCTGCACACAAGAAGACCAACTCCCATAATGCACAACAATGGCAATCCACAAACAGCCCCATTTGTACTAGTTGGCAACATTTTTGTTCAACCACCAGAATATGCAGCAGCTGTGGCCACCACTTCAACAACAGCATCGGAGATCACCACCGTTAGTGCACCGGGCGGAATTTACGCGCCGGTGGCGGCTTATCCGCCTACGGTGGCTCACAAACCAACTCCTCTAATTTCAAAGCCACAGTCGAAGCAATTAGAGCACTCAGAGCATTCTCACTCAGTAGAAAGGACCAATCACAGTGAAGGAGCTGTTCATTCAAATTCTCCTGCTTCATCATCATCCACACATACAACCACAAATTGTCCTGGCTCTCGAGTTTGATTATTGTTGTAAACAAAGAGAAGTTTTGTAATCGTGTTGTAGTAGGAAAAAAAGGCTTAATTTGATATTTTATCTTATGATTTTGTTTTTTTTTTCTTTGTTCGTCTTGTGGAGTCTAAATTACAGAGGGAAAAATGCAGAGGAAAGTGACAGTTTTTAGTGTTAAGTACTTGAATCAGTCCCACAGTTCTAGCTTGCTATCATGTTTCTTGGGAACACATAAGGTGAATAATAAGTCACTTGTATATGGGTTAATGATCTTATAAATATTAATCTATATTTTTTTCTGTTTACAATGATATAATATTTATAACATTTATTGACATACGTAAAATTCATCTTAATTATCACATAAAAATCTCTTTATAAATAAAATATGTTTAATTTAAGATGATTTGAATCATGCTTACATTGTTCAAATTTATTTTGATTTAATCAATTTTCTTTATCGTCTCCTTTGTAGGATTTGAATAGGAAAAATAAATGAGTTTGATTTTGTTACGTGGACATCAATAAAATTTAATGGGTTGAACATAGAGTTTTTCCATAAAAAATTGATGGTAGAAATATAGAGGAATATATATAATTTTTTTTATTTAGACAATAAATTTCAATAAAAAATTATAAAACTCATAATATAAAATTATATTTTTTCTCTTTAAAATGGAAGAATATTTATCAAGTAAAAAGGTGAGGAATCCAGACACCAATGAATGAAAAATAGAAGGCAGATTATATATCTGGCCATCTCTCTCATTGGATGTGACAGTGGGTGTGATAAAGTTCATGGCATTATGTTGGGGTTAGTGATTTGTGACAGAGAATCTAAGAATATCCCAAAGAATATGCAATGAACCAAACATTATATGAAAGTTTTGAAAACGCCAACTTCATCTACCAAATTAAACTGCTGGAAAACCCACTTTAAAGAGTTATATGTGCACGTTATATTTTTACATAAATAATTTTAATTATTGACTTTTTATAAATTTAAATCTAATAATAAAAATATAGTATATAATATGTTTACAATATATAATATGGATCTAACTTTACTCCACTTTAAGGGGATCAAAAGACTTCATCTTTATGATATTGTAACAGGGATGTGACCAAATATTGATAATAAAAGATTTAGGGTTTGATTATATGGTCCCTAATAATTCTATTTATGTCTTTGTCTTTTTCCATTTTGTTTCTTCTGAGGGAGGATACTATCCTTTGTTTTCTCCTCATTTTTTTTTTTTTTTTGCAATTGACAGCTAATTTCTATAACCTTATGATATTCACAAGAGCTAAACCACCAAACCATGCATCTTAAAAATTTGGAATTTAAAGTGGAAGATTCTTCATGGAATCTTCTATATGCCACTTCTCATCAAGCTTTTTATTTTGTCTTCTCTTAACACAAATCAATTAAAGAATAACTTTGTCTTTAATTTGTTTGAAAATTCCTATTTTATTTATGAAAAAAAGATTTTTATACTTCAACAAGAAAGATAAATTCACATATAATGTATAACCTATTTGAAACCAATAAAATTTATATAATTATGAATCTTATATATACACAACCATGTATCTCTCTTATTAAAATAATAATTATCTTACTTTGAGAAAAAATTGTTCGTGTTTCACTTAACACCTTTGGCATGAGAATGTTAAACCAACTCCCTATTTTCTAAATATTTTGAGTATATTATAAGTGATATAAAGTGTAAGTATATAGTATATTTTCTTTAAATAAATATAAATAAATGAAAATGTGTCCCATCTTTTAAAATAGGAAGAAGTGGGGATCTATGGAGTCTGATTTTAAAAAAAATTGATGATGTTTATTTTATGTATAATAATTTTATATTGATCTCCTAAAAAAATTTAAAATTATATATATTCTAATAAATTTTGATACTTGGTCCCTCAAAAGTAAAATCTTGACTTCATCATTGGATTTTTCCCAATGAATAATATATAGTTTTGGCATTCTAAATAGAATGTAAGGTTAGTTTTGATCAATATATTCATTTTATTTAAGAAATTAAGATTCAATTATAATTTTAAACAATTGATTTCCCAAATAAAATTCTTTTTTTTTTGGAATTAGATATTATATTTTGATTTTGAACTTTTATAAAATGACAATTTCTAATAATAGTGATAATAATATAAATCATAATTCTAACATCAAATAATAGAAATCACACTTCTATATGTTCATGAATATATAACAATAAACTTTGAGAGAGTTAGTAAATAAAAAAAATACAAAGTGTTACTAGTCTTTTGAGAATGGTAAAAAGCATATTTTCAAAGAAGCCGTTCTAGCAATAAGATGCTAACGTACAACATGAGCCATGAATGATTTTGACAACGTAGTAATCAGGAATTCACGGTTCACAAGTAATAATATTATAGATTGACCGGGCTAACCCTTGATCTTCAAGTAATTGGAATCTTCCACAGATTTTGACTTTTTATTCTTTCAACTAAAATAAACTCAAAGAAGTTGGAAAAGTAAAAATAATTAATATATACCTACACATCCTTACCGTTTACAACCGCCGCTGATTTGATACAAAAGAGGGCTCTAGTATTTTTAATGATATAATGACATATTATTGTTTTTAAAGTTTTTTTTTTATAATCTTTAACTATTGTTAATTAAGTAGAAAGAGTATGTCAGTATCCTTAATAATACAATAAAGGAGTTTGTTAAATAAATTTTTTTATCAATTTTTAATTATTTGATTAAATTAATTAATTATTTTAAGTGTTTAATAAATAATTATTTGAATTAATTTTTTTATTTTTAAAAAGTTAAGAAACATGATTTTTTCAATTAAATATTTGACATTCAGGCTGCAAAAATGCACCATGATCTCTGATTAATTGAATTATGACATCCTTGCCCTAATACATAGAAAAATTTTATAAGAAATACGTATGAAATATATTTTATGATAAACTATTTTTTAATTAATTTATATATATTAAATATGTTATTTGATCTTTTATTCTTTTTCTCTTATCATTAACTTATAAAAATTAATAATGTGAATAGCAACAATAATAACAATTAGTAATAATAATAAACTTATTTTTATCTAAAATTATTAATTTCTTAATAAAAAATTTATAATAAATTATAATTATTTATTTTTAAAAGAAAATCTAATAAATAATAAATTACAATAATTTTTTAAAGAAAAATATTATAAATAATATTTTAAAATATGAAATATTATTAAAATAAAAAATACTTAAATAAATTATAAAATATATCTATATCCTTATATATTGTTTTATATATGAACAACTAATAATAAATAAATAATTTTATTAAATATATTTATACAAACAGTTAATACTATTAATTAATCAAATTAACTATCAAGAATACAATTAATTAATAGTTAATGTAATTAACTTATTATCAAATAGGACCAATAACATTGAATATTATTTTTTAAATTTTTTTAATGTCCAGAATTTAAATTTAGAATATTATACACATATGCTATAAAAAAAATACAGGAATAATTTTCCAATTCTTTGAAAAGCTATCCTCATTTGAAAGTTGATTAGGTGAAGCACCGTCACTGAGATTCCTTACAGGTTTCTCTTGCCTTCTCTACTACTTTCCTTTTTCTTTCTCAATCTCAACTCTTTGCATTGGCTTTGGAATCAATCACTCTTCACACATATAGTTTATGCAAATCCACCTTAAAACACAAGATAGATCCATACATGATTGGATTTTAGTTCTATTATATTAATTTAAAAAAAGGTAGATATTTTTATGTCTATTATGTTTAAATTATAACTAAAAGAATCTTAAAATTTAAGAAGTAATTTTTAATGTATCTAAACTCAATACAAAGAGAAATGCTATGTATACATCCTGTTTTTCTATAATATCCACATAAATTCATTAAATATCATTGAATTTATTGTAGAAAAAAAAAATGCACAAGACCTCACAATTTTTTTTTCAAATAATTGTAAAGAGAAATTGTGTGAATTGAATTATTCAAACAACAAAAGATGATAAAGTAATTATACATAGAAGCAAATCTTTAAAGAGACAAAGTATTTTTACTTTAAGATTTACATTGCGACAAAAGCAAGTCAAATAAAAAAAAAAAACACTAACTTAGTTCGAAATAAGTAATTACCGCTATGAAGACATTCAATCCTGTTCAAGAGATTTACCTTTTTCATAAAATTACACAACATGATAATACGGACTGTCTCAGTTCTTTAGATAGACAACGTGTTAGGTATAGCCACTTGCTGTATATTCCATTAATGGGACTATTACACACATAAATATCAACACTCAGCTGTATGAAAGTAATATTCCCTCTTATCACAAGGATAAGCCATAGTACTTTCTAATTAGTTTCTTAATCAAACAATTATTAGTCGATTAATTCATGTCAATTCCACCACCTGTTAATTAACTTAATGAATTAATTTAAGACATCTAAAAAATTATCCTAATTTGATAGCTTCTATCCTAATGTCAAAATTCTCACTATTATTATTTATTTTTATTTGAACAAATTAGAAATTATTTTTTAAATTTTTAATTAATTTAACTCAATCACAATATAAAAAAAATTGATTTGTTAAAATATAGAAGAAGTGAGTATATATGTAGTAAGTCTATCTTTTCCGTTTTTCTAAGCAAATAAATTTTTTGATTTAGTAGTCAAATATGGGGAAAAAAAATATACTTCGTACATAGACCAGATGTTATATTATGGTAAACCTTGGCTGCTTTTTAACTTGGAAATTAAGCAACCAAGATGTGATCCTTTGTAAGAAAAAATAAATATTTAAAAATTTTATCAAAAATATATATTTAAAAATGCTGATGTAGCTAAAAATATTATTTTAATATTTTTTTTTGCCAAGAAGGATAAAATTAAGTTGTTGTATAGAAAATAATTTGAAAATAAAATACATTGATAAATAGTTTTAAAAACTATACTACTTTTTTCTGAAAAAAAAAAAAAGCCGATTGTGTTTCAAGAAACTTACTGCTTACTTTTAGTGGTTTAAACTTTAAATATATATCTAGTCTAGGTTTTCGTTGAAAGAAGGATGGAAGATTTGGAAGGGGAGAAATCAACTATCATCCTTTACCTTGTTTAAAACATGGCATGTACCATATTTCTAATGTAAATTAATTACTATATTTAACTCTTTCCTTTCATGATGAACCCTTTCAAATATTTTTACCCATAAAAAGTATATTCTTAAATTTAATGTAAGATATGACGACATTTTCACTTATTAATTCTTTGTTTATATTCTTTATAAATTAACTCTTCATTACATGTTTTTGGCGTGCAAAAATCGAGTAGGGATAAGTGGGGTTGAAACCCTACTTCTTATACTAATAATAATTTGTTTAAGTGTATGCACGTGAATGAATAAAAAAAAAAAAGAGAGACAAAAAAGAAAAAAATTATGTTAAAAAAATAACCCAAATAAATTATATATAGAATATCATACCATCCATTGACATATTATGTTATTGGAATTCCTAAAAACTCTTTGGTGTTCAAATCCAATGCATTTGAAGAATGTGTTTAGTGGCCAATCTCCATATTCATCTTTTGTTAACATTTAATAGTATATTAATATTGTCCAAACTAATCTTTAAGCGATAGAGTTTGGGAATCGAAGTACCAACTTGGCTCAAATATAAACTAAAAAAGTCTTCCTCAGCAGTCAGCATAAAATAACAAAACTACAATAAGCATCCAAACACACCGGACAAAAGCTTCAGTTGGAGCCTTCTCTGCATAGTTTATTACACAACTATAGCTTCATCTGTATGCGTGAGAGAGAACATATCGAGAAAACAAAGTAAATACACAAATGAAAAGTTGCCATCAAAGTCACATACGCAGGGCTCCACATCGGAATATTCCAAGATAATGAAGCATATTATTTCAAAAATTTTCAATATTCTGTGTTATCAAAAATGAATGTGCTAGTATATTCTCTTTTGTTTATATTATCTTCTTAGGTCAGGACGAGCTAAGAAATTATTTTTCTGAGATTTCAAATCTTATTGAAGTGATTAATTTAAGTCGGACTTATTCCAGAGTGCTAATAGCCGTGTATTTGGATATATAAATTTAAGTGAAGGATATTCCTGGTTTTAATATTGCGGACTATAATTTATCGGAGAAAATACATTTTGCATCTTTGATATTTTATTGAATGATGAATCGCTCTTTTAAATTTTAAAACTTATAAATTATATCCTTGAAGTTTAAAAAAATTATAAATTATTTCATTAAAATTTGAAGAAATTATAAAAATATTAATTAATTATTAATTTTAAAGGTATTATATATTTTTTATTGATAAATTCGTTTCTTCATCTATAAGGTACAAAAATTGAATTAAATACATTATTTTAACATCAAAATATAAGTTTTATCATCAAAGTTTAAGGAATGGTTGGAATCAATAATATATTTAAGGCAAACCTTATGCCTTGTAAGAGGAAAAAAAAGATTTTAATAATGTATATGCACTACATTTTCTGATTTAAGATTAAAATTAATAACTAATTAATATTTTTATAGTTTGTATCAACCTTTAAGAGGGTAAGTTGTAATTTATTTAAAATTCAAAGGTATAATTTATAGGTTTTTAAGGTTTAAGGAGATAAATTGTCATTCAATAAAATTTTAAGGATATAAAATATATATTTTCCTAATTTATATATATTTTATATTTTTTTTCCGTTAAGATACATGTGATTGGATTGATGTTAATTAGCGAAGGATATTCCTAAATGCAAATTCCACGGACTAGAATTTATATCATTTTATGATTTAACAATAATTCATAATTGAGTTTTTCAAAAATTAGAATTGGCATGATGATGGACAATCCAATAAAAATATTTAGCATAATAAAGTGTAAATTATGTTGCTAGAGAGGTTATTTAACTAAGCTACGCAGAAATTCGTCTGAAATTATGTCTGTTTAGCACAAAACTATGTTGGGTTTTGTCTCTAGACAAATATAGATCACATGCTTAATTACATATATGAGTTCTCAATCATTTCATGTGGATGAAAGATATACATTATGATGATTGGACCACTTGT
>JANHAO010018626.1:0-13527 GCA_026873985.1 Saraca asoca
TCTAGATTTGATCTAGGATGCTTTGAGACCTCACTCTGGTGGATCTAGGGGAGGTTCCTTAGCCAAAGGGGAGAAGAAATTTTTGGAATTTCACAACCCTTGGCTGCCCCTTAAGCCAAGGAAAACCAACACTCTCACTATTTCAACATAGTGTCTGCATGTAATTTTTTATTTATTTATTACAATGATCCCCTCCCTTCTATTTATAGAAGTGAGGAAAGTTACAAGTGTAATTTGATAAATAGTATGGCTATCATTTCTGCTGCTATGGGCAATTAATGCTTGGTGTTGGGCAATAAATACTGTACAAATCATTGTCAGACTGTTGGGGGCTTATGTGTTAGTTTTGGGGGCTAATATGTTGGTTAGGAATATGTGCTACCAGCTATTGACTAGGCTTCTTCACTTATGCTTAGGTCACTATTTTAGAAACTTGAGGCTATGTTGAGTGACCCGCTTTGGCTAGTGAACTGGGACTCATCCCTAGCGAGTTGAGGTTGCTGTCTTGGCCTCGCTCTATGTCCTAGGCTCATGGCTGGTGAGCTGGTGTCTTCGCTAAGTGACCTCAATTTCTTGGATAGTCTAGGCCTTTTTTGGTTAGACTTATCTCTTGTTGGGCCTTTGCCAGCCCAATTTGCATTTTCTGAAAAATACTCACAACATAAGTCCCCAACTCTCAGTTCGCTTTACGGACAGGGAGTTGTAGTTTGCTGGTAAAATCTTCCCTTATAGTTTACAGCATTATCAAGTCTCTATGCTTAATTTGTCGTATTTTCATTTCAAACTTCAGTCTTTTGCTTCACCTACACCAGGCCATAACTTTTATTGCATATGTTTTATAGTGGTAGGCGTGACAGTCTTGTTCCCCACTGGATCGTTTGATCAAGAACAGTTAGATATCCTTTGACTATTTTGTGAGGTTGAACTAGTTTATATAAGGCATGGGAAACCTCCTTCCTTGATTCAAAGGATAACCAGATGGGTACATTGATTTAGCCCCCTATATTTCTAAAGTTCTGGCCTTTGGTGAAATGCTATAGGGCGTGTATGATTTGTTGCATGAGATTGCGAGGCATGTATGGCCTGGTGCACGTGGTTCCCATAAGGCATCCCTCTTTGAGGGCCTGGGAATTTTGTCATAACCTCTTCATGGTGCTAACAAGTTTAGCTCCTCCTTTTTTGCTATTTTGTCCTTTGGCGGGCTAACCATTTGGTTTTTTTTTTCAAGTGCCCAAGAGTTGCAAGGCTGAGGGAGAAGCTTTCAGCTTGAGAGGAGGACAAGAAAGGGGAGCCGGAACTGTCAGGCTTGCTTGCTGGCTCTGTGGTTTTTTGGAATTCATGCCTTCTAGCTCTATTTCTTTGCCTCATTGTATGGTGGCGTCGGACGTCCCCAGGCCTCCGAGTAGCTTGATGAAGCTAAAGGATGCTTTCCTTGCTCATGAGGACTAGGGAAAACTTATGTATCCACTGTGCTTGCCCCAAATGCTATTTTTCCTGTTTCAAACACCTCGGGGATGCTCAAACTAGACAGTCTGCCAGCTCGAGTGAAAGTTGAGGAAGGGTTAGAGCAACTCGGTCTCCTTATGGATCTTGCAGTTCGTTGGAGTCAGTTCTTCCTCAGTTTACTCTAGGTTTACTTTGATTTGTACCCTTGATCCTTCATGTAAATTTATCTCATTGAAAGAGGTTTTGTAATGAAGCTTTGCATTTTATTTCTTATTTTTTCCAAGCACGTAACATTAACGATTTAGTAGGTCACAACTGGTAACAAGTTCCTGCAAACCATAACTTGGTAATCATTAGATAAAATGAGTGCTCATTAGGTTAATTGACCCTAGATGATATTTATTAAATTTATATGAACGGACTTCAGTCAATAAATCACGACTTAAAGGATATGTGCCATGTTGGATGACTAATCGATTATATTAGCTCATCTTAGCTAGCAATAAATTCAAGCACTGGAGTGCTGTTGTTGGCCATAAGTCCAAGAACCAGGGTGCTTAAGTGCTTTCGCTGGTGTGGGATTGAATGCCCAGGTAGGTCGAACGGATGCATCTTTGTTTGCATAAGGGTTTAGTGCCAAAGGCACTTCTTGGATGTGGCCTACGCAAGAGTTTGGTATGTGACTAGCACTTCTTAGACGCAGGATTTTGGCATTGTCCGTGAAAGAGTTTGATGCTGAAGGCACTTCTTGGACATGGGATTTTGGCATTGTCTACACAAGAGTTTGGTGCCAAAGGCATTTCTTGGACACAACCCACACAAGAGTTTAGTGCGTGACTAGCACTTCTTGGGCATGGGGTTTCAGCATTGTCCATAGAAGAGTTTGGTGCTGAAGGCACTTCTTGGACATGGCCCGCATAAGAGTTTGGTGCATGACTAGCACTTTTTGGATGAGAATTTTGGCATTGTTCGTGCAACAATTTGGTGTTGAAGGCACTTCTTAGACGCAGCTTGCACAAGAGTTTAATGCATGGCTAGCATTTCTTGGATGTGGGGTGAGTTGGGAGTTCAAGTTCATTGTTGGCGATCTATAATCCTATGGGTTATTTGGTAGGCTCCTACTCACTTTGTCTGTGACTCTTCAATTTTTGCCACTAGCCTATTATAATTACTCCTGTCTCTAGTAGTTGTGTGTGCCATGCTGTTGTTAGCTTGCCCCCAGCATTTACTGGACCATCAGATCATGAGTAGTTGATGGGTTCCTAAATATAACGGTGGCACTGCGCATCATATAAGCCAAAAAGAACCTTTTCTCCCTCTCATTTGCCATTTGAAACCTAAAACTCCCAAGTTTTTCCTGTTCATTCTCTTTGCCAATTCTCGTGATTGTTCATTCCTTGTTTGCTGCCACTAGCACCATTTCGATTTTCTAGTTGCTATTTGGGTTTTGCTCACTGGGAAACACTTCTGCATGCACCTTCAAATTTCTGCTTTTGTTAATCATGGTGAGTCTTTCCCTTTTTAGCTTGTGGTTTCTGGACTTTTTTACTTTATAGTTTGTGAGACTTGTTTGCTGGTGGCTAAAAAATCTGAATGCTGGCTGAAGTTGTTTGCCTATGCATTTTCTTTTTGTCTGATTTGATTTATTTGGTTGTGCCGTTAGTACACTCTAGGGTTTCTAATTACCATTTCGAGTTTTATGTTTATTTTCTGGATTTATGGTTCAATCGTTAAGCCCTTTTTGTCTTCTGGAGTCTGGGTCTTAGATATGGTGACCTGAGGTGCATATGGCTTGCAACATAGGAAACTATTAGTCTTAATTCTTTAGGTATGGTCCACTTGTAGCGACCTGACTATTCTTTTTCCTTTTTGTAGATCGATGCATGTCATTGATGTCAGCATCACCAAATAGGGAGCGATGACAAGCCTAACTTTTTGGCACAGTGGGTGCGTCATCTCAATAAAACGACCTTGAGGAGTGGTGAGGTCGTTGGGGACTTGCTGCTTGTCTAGACCTCATCGAAGGTGAAGAGGCTATTGCTATGAGTTAGTAGCCTTCTGATCATCAAGTGTTTAGTCTGCACATCTCATTTGTCCGCTACCGTGAGCTCTTGAGCATGGTTTGGACATATCGCCTCTACTAAGGATGTCGCATCATGGTGCCTTCCCTGGATGATTATGCTCTTTATCCATCTCGGAGGTTTATTGCCATCAGCTTTCTACACCTCGTTGCTGGGTTAAGGTTTCTAGTGCATCCATTTATTGTTAACTTTTTGAATAAACTTAGACTTAGCCTATTTCAGCTTACTCCTAACTCTTACACCTAGCTCATCTCCTTGGCATTAGTATATTTAAGGAATAATCTCCCACCACCATTGACTGAGGTCCTTTGCTACTTGTATAACATTAGGAGCACGAGCTCGGTGAATGGGATTTATTATCTTTCGACTTGGCTGACCAAGTATAAGAAGACATTGTTGCAAGGGGACATGAAAGGGAAATCCAATGTAGGAAATTATAAAACTCGTTAGTTTTATATCTCGTGTCCATCCTTGTGCGATCTAAAAAATTTTAGTTTTGTCCTTATTCCCAGTGAGTGAGCTGAGGACATGTGAGTTTGATGACTTGTTCATATTTGCTTCTCTAATTCTAACTTTTTGTCTTATTTTATAGACAGGACCAATAAGCATCCAATTATAGGGGTTGAGGAGCTCAAGGTGTTGAACAAGATCATGGCAGTGAACGTTCTCAAAAATGACTTGTGATTTAATGAGAGTCTCCTTTGTTCGTAGAAGCTCACTTTGGCATTAAATACTGAGCTCACAAGGGAGATAGGGATCCATCAAGTGAAGGAGGTGGGTTCGACAAATTTTAGGGATTAAGAGAGCATAATAAAACTCATTCTTATGACTCCACCACCCGACCTTGATGAGGATGAGACCACCTTGGCCCCGAATGCAAACATAGCTCCTGTTACTGAGAGCCACCCCTTGGCTTTGGCAATAGCTCCTTTACAAAATTCGGTTCCTACTTCATAGCCTGAAATGACTACTGTAATCGATATCGCTACCCCCTTTGGGCCCCCTGCTAAGAAGCGATAGACGGATAAGGGGAAGAAAAAAGTTACTGCCCACAAGCGAATGACTCTAGAGGTCGAAGTCATGGAGTAACCTACTGGGCTCAGCTCTAAGATTGAGGAGTACCTTAATGTCTTCATGGACAAACATGATCCAAGGGCCTCATAATAGGATCCAAGTGCTAGAGTCAGAGGACATCACCACCGAAGGGTTGGTGGGCTACACATCTCATCATAGCCTAGTGATAAGTGGAATCCTTTTATCCTGGTTTTCTTACTTTCTTTGTATTCTAATTTGGCTATATAGCCCTTTAGAACTTGTTAACAATGGTGAAGCTGGACAAGACACTCCAAGCCCAAGAGGAAGAGAAAGTGAAGCTCGTGGATGAGTTGGCCATTGTTTCTATTGAAATGCTGGAGTTAAGGGAGAAGATAAAGGATGTTAAGGCAACCCTATCTCGTGAAGTGGCGGATGGCAAGGCCGTTGTACTGAACCTTGGCATTGTAATTAATGATCTGAACAAAGCGAGGATCTACCTGGACTTAGCTCACAAACGTGCTGAGCAGGTAGTGCAGCGGGTTGAGATCATAGAGCAATAAGCTGGGTTGGCAGAGTAGTGAGCAAGGGCAGTGGAGCAACAGGGTGAGGATGCTTTGAAGGGGCTAGAGATGGCCAAAAAGGAAGCCGTTCTTGAGAAGGAGCAGGTTGCCAAAGTCAAGGCAGAGACTGTATCACTGGTTGTGAAAGTAGTAGAGAAGGCGGTGTCTAAGACCAGTGCTTCTTTTTTCTACACCCCATAGGAGTAGCATTTGGAGTTGGACTTCTCCTTCTTTGACAAATAGGCTCTTAAGGCTATGAAACACTTCAAGAAGAGGGTTGCCAAGACCAAGTCTTCTCGAAAGGGTACGAGGTCTGTGGTTGAAGTTCCTTCTATCGTGCATGCTTCCCAAAGGGAGAGTGGCTTGTCGATTGCAAAAGTCATTGGTGACCAAGTAGCGGATATCCCTAGAGCTCCTCCTACTAACCCTCTGCCTCAAGAAGGCCTAGCTCTTAAAGCTCCAGTTCCTTAGGCCATTTTGTAACTTTGAATTTTTTTTTTAACTTTGAAATGAATTTTCAAACTTTGTATGAATTAACTTTGTTGAAGTAACGCTAAAATGAATTCTCATTTACTCTCATCAGCTTCCCTACTCGAATACATGAGGCTCAATAAACTTGTGTAAGGGCGACTACTCAGTAGACTACTTCAATTAATACTCCTCATATAATACATCACTTGCTTCTTGTGCAAAACGTTATTGAGACTTTTGTTCAGAAATGAATACAAAGATAAAAATTCAAAGAATTACTTGAATGTTTACACTTATTTTTAAGTAATTTTTACAAATTTTGGGGGGCTTTATTGATAGTAACGACAAAGATACTCAGCATTCCAAGCTCAAGGGAACTCTGTCTCATCCATGTCTACCAAATGATAAGCTCCATGGCCAATATCTTTCTTAACAAGGTACAGGCCCTCCCAGTTTGGCCCTAGGGTCCCCTCATTGGCCTTGCTAGTGCCAGGAAGGAAAAGACGTAAAATGAGATCACTAGGTTTATAGCTCCGAGCTTGAACCCTTTACTTGTACTATCTAGCGACCCATTGTTGGTAGGTCACAACCCTGAGGTGAGCTCTTTCCCTTGTCTCTTCTATGAGATCTAGATTCACAGCGAGCAGTTAGTTGTTATCCTTTGGATTGAAAGTAATCCTCTGTTGTGATACCACTTCAAGTTCTACTGGGATCATCGCTTCACATCTATATACCATCGAAAAGGGGGTTTCTCCTATAGTGTTGTAAGGTGTGGTTTTGTAGGCTTAGAGCGCCTTTGGTAGCTTGTCTACCTATGCCCCCTTCTTGGCCTTCAATCTTTTCTTTGAGATCTATTTGATGATCTTGTTAATAGCTTCAACTTGCCCATTAGCTTGTAGATGGTCTACAGCTAAGAAACTTTTCGTAATTTTGAGATCATTGCAGAACTTAAGGAACTGCTCGCTATTGAACTGAGTCCCATTGTCAGTTATAATCTACTGGGGGACTCTAAATCTACAAATAATGTTGTTCCATACAAATTTTTCTACCTTTGTAGAAGAAATCTCTATGAGCTCCTTTGCCTCTGCCCATTTTGTAAAGTAATCTGCAGCCACCATTACATGCTTGCAATTTTCGTGAGCTGTAGGTAGTGGTCCTATTACGTCCATGCCCTAGATCGTAAAGGGCCACAGACTAACCATTTGTTACAAGTAGGCTGGTAGGGCTCATGGGATCTTCGCCAATCTTTGTCATTTGTCATACCTTCTAATGAGTTCAATGGCATCCAATTTCATCGTGGACCAATAGAATCCTTGCCGGAGAGCCCTTTAAGCCAAAGACAGCCCCCAACATGGTTTCCACAATGATCGGCATGGATTTCTTCCAGGACGGTATGGCAATTAGGGCCATCAATATATCTTAGAAGTGGGGTCAAGAACCCTCTTTTGTATAGCACATCATCGTAGATGCAATATCTGGCCACCCAAGCTCGCAATCTCTGGGCTTCAAGCTTATCCTCTAGTAGTTTATCATTTTACAGATAGTCTAGGATTGGATTCATCTAAGAACCTATCATTCTAGCAATTGTCATCAAAGCATCCTTCTATTCTATACTTGGGGACGAGAGGAATTCTATTGGGATCACACCTAGGAAGTTAGCATACTTGGTATGGCTAGGCGAGCTAAGGTGTTAGCGTGCACATTCTAGGCTCACGGTATTTGGTTGATCTCATAATGCTGAAATGACCTTAGCAATTCTTGAACTTTCTGCAAGTAGGAAGTTATCTTTGACCCTTGAGTTTGGTATTCTCTTCACACATGGCAAATAATGAGCTGAGAATCGTTGAAAATTTTCAACCTTTCAGCTTATACCTCTTTGGCCAGTTGGAGTCTGGCTAACAAAGCTTTAACCTAGCTTCACTGTTTGTGGCCTAAAAGCTGAACCTTAGCACGTAGAGGATTTTGTGCTTTTCTAGACTCATGAGGAGTACCCCTACCCTAGCTTTCTATTCGCATGATGACCCATTAATGTATAGTTTCCAACTTGGAACTTCTAGTGTCTCTATTTCCTCTTGGATGTGTTCGATGAATTTTGCTAGAGCTTGCCCTTTGATCATCGGTCTAGACTTATATTCAATTTTAAACTAAGCTAGCTTGATTGCCCATTTAAGAAGATGCCCTGAGACAGCACTTCTATGCTGTGTGCCTAGAAATAGGGTCGTAGCTTTTTCGAGGTAACTACCAAATAGTGGACAAGTTTCTCTATTAGTGAATACCTTGTCTCCACGTCCAATAATCTTTTGCTCATGTAGTAAATGGGAAGTTGAGCTCCACCTTCTTCTCACATTAGAGCCACATTGAGGGCGTATTAAGATACTCCCAAATAAACGATTAGCTTCTTGCCCTTTTTTGGCTTTGACAAAAGAGGAGCTCGCCCAAGATGCTGTTTGAGCTGTTGGAAGGCAATTTTGCATTGCTACATCTATTTGAACTTCTTTGTCTTCTTTAGGATGCCGAAGAAAGGAATACATTTATCCATTGCTTTGGAGATAAACCTGCTTAGCGCCATAACTTGGTCGTTCAAACTTTGGACATCTTTAGGCCCAATTGGGGATCTCATGTTAATGAGAGCCTTGATCTTTTCAGGATTTGCCTTAATACCCCTGCTATTCACTATAAAGCTAAGAAACTTTCTAGAAGTGACCCCGAACGCACATTTGTGTGGGTTCAGCTTCATTTGATACTTCCTCAGGATTTGAAACATTTCCCCCAGGTCGCAGGCATGGTTCGCAACTTGCTCACACTTCACTAATATGTCATCCATGTACACTTCCATCATTTTCTTGATTTGATCTTTGAACATCATGTTCACCAGCCGATGATAGGTTGCCTCTGCATTCTTCAGCGTGAAAGGCATCACTTTGTAACAATACAATCTATGGTTGGAAATGAATGAGGTGTGCTCTTTATCTTGTAGGGCTACGGGAAGTTGGTTATATCCTGAGTAAGCATCCATGAAGCTTAAGAGTTTGTGTCTTGCTATTACATCCACAAGCTGATCAATCCTCAATAGGGGGAAGTTATCCTTCAGGTATGCCTTATTAAGGTCAATGAAGTCAATACAAGTTCTCCACTTCCCATTTTTCTTCTTTACAAGAATAGGATTACCCACGTAAGTGGGATAGTATGCTTCCTGGATAAATTTATTTGTTAAAAGCTTATCCACCTCCTCCTTCAACGCCTCATATCATTCAATGGTCATCAACCTTCGCTTCTGGTGAACTAGCTTATGGCAAGGATCAATGTTTAATTTGTGTAACATGACCTCCGGGTCTATCCCAGCCATGTATTCATGGTTCTAAGTGAAGACATCAAGATTTGCTTTAAGAAACTCTATTAGCTCCGTCTTCGTGCCTGGGGATAGATTCTTTCCTAATTTGAGTCATCGTTCAGCGTCTACCCTACTAACTTGAACCTTTATGAGTTCTTCCATTGGACCCATTGTCTTTTCAACATCCACTTCACGAGGGTCCAAGTTATAGCTTATGCTAGTTAAGCTCATGGGTTGCGGCTCTCCTCTGGAGACCACATCAATCTTCTTTCCTTTTTCCCCCATTTCAACTACATCTTTATAACATTGCTGGGCCATTTCTTGCTCTCCTCATACACATTCAACTCCATTCGGGGTTGGAAACTTAATGGTGAGCATTTTGGATGATATGACCATGTTTAGGTCATTCATCACTAATCACCTTAACACCCCATTATACGCTGATGGAGAGTCAATGATTAGAAAGTTAGCCAAGGTAGTGGCTTGACAACCTAAATCTCTAAGGGTTATAGGGAGCTTGATTTGCCCCACCGGGACTATTGCATCTCCAGTGAAGCCAAAAAAGGGTTCTTGGGAAGGCTCGAGCTGTTGAGGTTTATACCCATCTGGTTAAAGTACTACCGGTACATCATATTTACCAAGCTGCTCATGTCCACCATAATTCTCTGCACCTCAGCATTGTTGATTCTAGCTTGGATGACCACAACATCATTATGTGGAGAATGTAATCCCTGAGCATCTTCACTACTAAAAATGATGTAACCAAAACTCGTTCTAGCCTTCTTTGCTGGTCTTCCAACTTCATCACACCTTGTAAGCAAGGCATGTTTTGGCTCTTGCACATACCACTCATGGAACCTCCTTGAAGCTCATGTAATATGGGGTCTATGATTAATGGTGAATATGGTCCTCACTGAAGCTGTCCCCTCATGTTCAGGAGTCTACTAGTGCTGATGCTAAGCTGGTTGGTAAGGCTATAGAGGTCGCTATCCTGAGGGCCGCACCACGTAATCCCTTAAGTGACCTCTCTTAATGAGGTCCTTGATAGTATCTTTGAGTGACTGGTAATCTGAAGTATTGTGCTTGACTTCATTGTGATAGGTACAAAATTTATTCCTGTTTCTTTGCTTAGGGAAATTTTTAAGGGCTTGGGCCTCCTAAATTCCTCATTATCCCTTTCTATTGTGAAAATTCTTTCTGGGGTGTCCAATAGAATGCTGTAACTGTCGTAGTGACCTTTTGTGTAGTGGTCGTTCGCCTCTGGCCTTCTTCGTGACTGGCCATTAGAACCTCCCTTTTGACTGCCTCTATTGCTCTTACCATTATTCTTCTTCTTGCCCCAACTGGAGCCACCTGCCTCATTTTTTTGACTAGGCTTCTTCTCATTGAAAGTCTCCTTCCACCTTATTTCTTTAGTGGCTCGATCATAAAACTCACCTAAGTCTTTCATCGGAGACTTGTATATGCTCTTGTAGAGCTTGCCATCCTTACGAAGCCCAGTCAAAATGGCTGTAAGGATGCTCTCATCTGAAGGATTCTTGACATTGTAGACCTTGCATCTAAACCAAGCAATGTAATCTTTCAGTGATTTATCTCAATGACTGTTGCGAAGTGGCAGGATGGCACAAGTTGCCTTTTGAATGCCTTGTATTGGTTAAGCAATTTTGTTTGGCATTCATCCTAGTTATGAATGTTACAGGCAGGAAGACTCCTGAGCTACGTCCTGTGTATTTCCCCAAGTGCCATAGGGAAAACACAGTATTTGACCAGTGGGTTTGAAGTTTGGAGGTCTATTTAGACATTAAACACGTCCAAATAGTTGTAAGGGTCAGTATCCCTATTGTATGGAAGGATGTTAGGGACTTTGAATCTTTAGGGAAGGGGTTCTGTTTCAATCTCTCAGGTGAACGATGTCATTTCCTTATAACTACCTTGGCTGTTCTGAGCCTTGGGTCTCTTTTCTAGCTGCTTCACTCCTTGGAGCAGCTTGTCGATCACTGGGTCCTGAGTCTCGGACCGTCAATTGGTGGTGCGATGGCTTCTATCATCCTCTTGATCATGAGAACAATGATATGAGGTTTTGTATTGTCTGCTGTGCCTTCGACCCGATGAGTAGCGATCTGATCTGTGCCCTTAATTGGTCTCACTCGAGCTTCTTTCTCATTACAAGCTCTAAGGTTGTTGATCGTCTTCCTCACCATTTTCACGGACTTGATGAACTTTTGATATCAACCATGAGTTAGATGAGTGGATAGAACCAGCTCATCAATGCTCTTCCTTGACAAGTTTCTCTTATTTGGCCCTGGGCAACTAGGGTCCCCCTCCAGGCGCAGCGATCTCAACTTGTCTTTGTATGTCCTGGGCTTGTGCTTGGGTCAATGCCCTCATCATATCAACCAACTCTCTCATAGTGTTTTCAAGTGTTTCCTAATGCTAAAACCACACTTGAGCTCCATTGGTGTTGAAGTCAATAGGTTGATGGGGAGTGAAAGGTGCCATACCAATGGCTGCACTTGTTATTTGGGCAGGAGAGGTGCCTGCCACAGGGAAGACTGAGCCTCCAGCTGGTAACGTTTCTTTTTGTTACTATACATGACCATCAGGTTGGCTAGTGATAACACCAGAGCTTCTAGTGGTCCTTCCTCTCGCCATTGTAACTAAACAGTAAACTAAAGAAGGAGAAAACACAGTTGGGAGCCCTCCTTCTAGTGCTAAAATGTTGATAGTAAAATTTGGTTTAGTGAACCCAAATCTTAGTCAACCTAAATGATTCTTCAACACCCCAAACTGCAAGCTGACAACATAAGTTTTAATAGGAAAGAAAGTGAGAAAGAGGAAGAATAATGCACACTTCTTTTATCATAGTTCGGCTAAAATCAGTATGGCCCCTACGTCCATGGTGGTTTGTATTTTCTACAATACGGTAGTTTTTTTGTTTAGTTGAACAAAGTTACAATATCAATGCTCTCTCACTATGTAAGTGCTCTTTCACTATTTTAACAGAGTGTTTGCATGTAATTTCTTACTTACTGACTATAATGATCCCCTCCCTTTTATTTATAAAAGTAGGGAGGGTTACAAGTGTAATTTGATAAATAGCAAGGCTATCATTTCCACTGTTATAGACAATTAATGCTTGGCGTCGGGCAATAAATGCCAGGCAAATCATTGTTGGACTGTTGAAGGCTGATGTGTTGATTTTAGGGGCTAACTTATCGGTTGGGAATATGTGCCATTAGTTATTGACTAAGCTTCTTCATTTATGCTCAGGTCGCTATCTTAGCGACCTGAAGCTATGTTAAGTGACCTGCTTTGACTAGTGAACTGGGACTCATTCCTAGCGAGCTCAGGTTGCTACCTTGGCCTTGCCCTGCGTCCTGGGCTTGTGATTCGTGAGCTGGTATCTTCACTGAGCGACCTTAGTTTCTTGGATGGTCTGGGCCTTTTCTGGTTGGACTCATCTCCTATTGGGCCTTTGCCAACCATATTTTCATTGTTCGAAAAATACCAACAACACTTACCTCAACATAAGATTACTAGCTAAGGGCACACCTATGTGACCTATTATTTTAAGGCACAACTCTCATGTGACCTACTGCCCGCAGCTTCCATATGACCTACTGCTAACAGCTCTCATGCGACCTTGTATTTAAAGGCGTAGCCCTCATGCAACCTACTTAATGTGCTGGCTCGGATGCACCTAATCACCCACTGTGCACTAAACTTCGTGCTAGCTCAAGTGCACCTAATCGCCTACTACACACCCGACTTCGTGCCAAATCGGGTGCACCTAATTGCCTTATGTGTACTTGACTTCATGCTAGCTCGGGTGCATCTAATTGCCCACTACGTACTCAATTTCTTGCTAACTCAGGCGCACCTAATTGTTCACTACATACTCGGCTTCATACCAACATGGTGCATCTAATCGCCCACTGTGCACTCGACTTCGTGCCAGCTTAGGTGCACTTAATCACCTACTATGCACTTAACCTCATACCAGCTTAGGTGCACCTAATCACCTACTGCACACAACCTCGTGCCAGCTTAAGTGCACCTAATCGCCACTACGCACTTGATCTTGTGCCAGCACTGATACACCTAATTGCCCACTAGGCACTCAATCTTGTGCTAGTTAAGGTACAACTCTCATGTGACCTGTCTAGACATTCTACTCATTACCAGCCAAGGTACTTCGGTGCTTGAATTCACCGTCAATCAAGATGATTTAATGCAACTAATTGGTCACTCAACATGGAACTTATTCATGTTAACATACATATTATCTTTTGCTATACACTGAGCATTTAACTCATCAACAATCTTGTTTACCAAAGTAAATGCACACATGAACATTCAAGAGATGAGACTTAGAATTGCACAAGTCTAAACAACACTGCTGACTTTTGCTAGCAAGTTTTAGCTCCCCATTTGTAGAACGAACGAAGAGCTGGGGGGCTAATGTGTAAGATTAGGTGCAGCCAAGAAGGGGAAATTTCAAAAAATTTCCCAGAGAAACCCTCAAATGGCCGAACCTAATCCCCCAGAAATCCCTTGTGTAGAGGTTTCAATCAAATAAATATAAGAGAGAATTAAACCAACC
>JANHAO010018627.1:0-13539 GCA_026873985.1 Saraca asoca
CCAAGTTTTGCTTGGTCCGATCCGCGAAAAAATGCGGACCGGTCCGCGAGGCCCGCGGACCGGCGGTCCGTTTAGCATCCCTAATAGCACTGTAGGGTTGGCGCTATAACCAGCACCCAATTCTCCTTCCCTCCATGTAGATTGTTTTATTTTTGCCCAATATATTTATGAAATTTATAATAATTCCCCCACAAATCACATCAAATTTGAGAATTGAGAAATTGATAACTTGTTGCCCAACCAATCACCAATCGATACCCTCCTTTTCTTCTTTGACTGCTATCGATTTATAATAATTGATATCTATCATTATTTATTATTATAATTTTTAATATTAATTTTTTTAATATAATTATTTATTAATTACACGAGATGTAAAATTTAATGTGTGTATCATTTATTTCGATATAATTGGAATAAAGGGTGATTGAATAATTTTATTTTATAGAAAGTTATTTTAATAATTTTTTTATAAAAATTATATATAAAATAAAAAAAATTACAAATTTAGGAGATAATATATATGAGATGTTTCCTTTAGACATAATTATTTTAATTTAGAACTAGTAAAAATATGTCTTTGTGAATTTGAAATTTTATATTTATAAATTTCATTCATGATCAATTAAATAGTAATTTATAAATTTGAATATACATTGAGTAGAGGCCTTCTCAAAGCCATTGATACAATTATCTGAAATCATAAATGGTTTGGTCAATCTCTTCTTGAGTGTTCATCGCAAAGGGTCCAAATTGAAATGAAGGCTCACCTCCAACTAAAATGAACCTAAGTAGCTTAAAAGACTCGTTCCATGCCTCCAACCTATCGCCAGCTCCAAGGAGAAGAATATGGTGAGATGTTACAGGCTGTGATTTTAGGTTGCCAAACGAGCCGTCCCCTTCCAACACATAGGCAAAGGCATTCCAAGATTTTCGAATTGGTTGTTGAAGATGAGCTCCCTGTGTTAGGGTAAAGTCTAAGTACATTGTTGGTGTCCTTGTGTATATGGCTGACCTTATTCCTAGTGCTTCACCTGCTATCACTCTAACCTTAACACCATCTTCCACACCTTCTGCTATGTCCTTGCTTGACCTTTCTTGGTACTTTGATTCCATCCTGAGATATTAAGAAACAATTATATCTAATATCGTCAAGTTTAAGGAAAATGATTGTTTCTTAAAGCATACTTGCAAGATACTATACAACACCCATCATGTTCATCCTCTAATATCAGGTAAATGAATCTTTTAAATATAAAAACTTTTTACACCATGAAGAAGACATAATGTCTCCTAAACTAGACAAAGTTTGAAGCACATTGTTTACGGTTCAATTATTCATACATCCTAACTTCTATTTTCATTCTCATATTCTCTCACAGAAAAATTGAATTTTACATTCACATCATTTATTAAAGAGCATGATATTTCTACATCTATTTTATTCCATTGTTTATTCCACTGTACATTTCAGACCGCATGCACACTTAGATCATTTTATGTATGCTCCATTCAAAAGCAAACTTGTAGGAAATGGTCCATAATGGGAATCATGAGATAAAAGTCGTCTGACAGTGGGGAAGGAATATTATATATATATATATATATTTTAAAACAAATTGACGTCTACTTTGTTAAAAGGAGAATTCCTTAGTATGAATTATCAATCATCCACGTGATGACATATGTCATCTCATAGCTGTTGAGTAAAATACACTCCATAGTAGGATTAATCAAATGAATTATTATCATTTTGATTTTGAGTTGCACAGTTATTGTTGGATCAACTAACTCAGAATCAGATAAACCAACAGATATAGTAATTTTGATGAACTAAGAAAGACAATGTGGGCCTACATTTTGTATTTGGAAGAGTGGTTGATCCATAGTTGAAGACCCTTTCTGGGTTCCTTGAGTTGCAGGCATTTCTGAGTGAAAAATACCTCTTCCTGCAGTCATCCCCTGCAAGTCACCAGCTTCTATGGTTACTTTATGTCCTTCGAAATCTTCATGCGTTACAGCTCCCTAATTAATTACACAAACAAGTTGCACTCAAAGTTATAGCTAAGCACACATGTATGACCTTCAATGGCAGGCACACAACCTTGGTAGTTGGCATTCAAGAAAAGGAAAGAAACAACATGTGGGAAAGCATGGTAGCACTAAATAGGCCACTTTGGCATAAATTTTTGAATGACTTATTGCCATAACAACACACAGTTTGGCCTCATATAAGTTTATATTTTGAATAGTGAAATAGGATATATATATATATATATATATATATACACACACAAACACACACACCTACAACATGTATGTGACTGTCTGAAACGCTGTTAAACAAAAATGACATAAAATCAAAAGCAGAGCAATTATGAGGAGAAAGAAGCATAAATAACAAAATATGCAAACCTCTGTGAGGATGATCACGAAATCCAGCAGGAGCAGTAACTGCAGTATATAAGAATGAACATTCTCAGTGAGGAATAACTAGAAGCATATTGGCTTCCTCTAGAGAAAAGAGAGCAGAAAAATCAGAGAGAGTCACCTGAGAATTCATCCAACACAAGGAATGGATCAAAGTACTTGAGCTCAAACCTGAAGAAACCCAAATAAGCCATTACTCCAAATTTCTCAACTTTGAAGGGAAACAAAAGAGGTGACATTATGTCTTACCTTCCTATGCTTCGTCTAACAACAGCACCGACGCCTTCATGTTGAGGTCTGGCCAGGAACTTCCTAGCCACAAGGCGAGGTTCCTTCAGCTTTGAACCGGAAACTCCTCTCTGGGGCATTTTGTGGAACAGTGCTGATCAACAGAAAGATGTTTCAAGGTAATATATAGGAAGGTGAAGAGAAAGAGAGAGCTGATGTTTATAATTTCTGTTAACGGAAGGTCAAAGCAGAGGCGTTGGCGGCCAAGTAAGACCCACATGATTTGCTTGTTGGTTCTACAACGTCGGCATAACGTACTGATGATGTGGTATCACGATCTTTACCTAGGATGTTAAAATGATAATATGTAACATATAGACAGCTTAAGAGAGCTTCCTTTATTCAAAACAAAAGCATGCTTAAGAGTGTTTTTTCCTAATCATGTATTATGACAAATCAAATTAACTCACGGTGAGTTCTTACAATTATTGAAGTGGGTGATACGCAATATAGAGAGACAGACTCCTAATAAGTAGTAAAAGTAAAGCCATCTTCCAATGGATGAAATCATTAGTACAAAAATATGATGCATGGCAGCACAGCTAATCCACAATTTAATATATGCCAACGTCTAAAATTTAATCCAATAACTAGAAATTAGTCTATAGGATTAATAAGAGGATCTATTGTAATGTTACTAAAATATGGATTAACGAAAATAGATCTAACACGTTAACAGTATTGTTATTATTTAATTTATGCAAATTTTAATATTTGGTTATTGTAATGGGTATTTCTAAAGCAGGACAAAATAGGCTAACAAAGGCTCAACAGGGGATAAGTCCAAGTGAAAAAGGCTCGAGTCATCCGAAAGCCAAGGTCACCCACCAAGGGCACTAGTTCACTAACTACGAGCTCAGGATGCAGGACGAGGCCAAGGTAGATCCCGACTATCTTTTAGAAGACTCATTTTGATTGAACTCGAGCATGAGACTAACTAGCATAGTCAATAGGTCACCCAACGCGAGCTCGAACTACCAAGCGAGTTGCCCCAAGCATGGGTACCGAACTCTTAAGTTTAGTCATCAACCAAAGGCACATTCTCCCAACCGACACATCAATATTCAAAAATCGATAGTGAATTGCCAAGCATTTATTGCCCACAGCGGCAGAAGTGATAGTTGTACAATTTATCAAATTATACTTGTAATTCTCACTATCTCTATAAATAGGGAGAAAAATTATTGTAACAGAGATAGTGGGAAATATATGTAGAAACTCTATCAAAATAGAGAAAGAATACTTGTATTGTTGCTCTACTAGTCTGAACAGAGAAACAATCGTACAAAAGTAAATATAAACTATCGTGAACGTAGGGGTCACATTAACTGTAGCCGAATCACATTAAAAATCTTCAATATTCACCTTGTTCTTCCTTCTCACTACTCTTGCTGTTTTCTTGCATTTTCACACTTCTTACAGTAGTTTGGGTTTTAGAACCTTTGATTGACCGATTACTAAAATCGACTGTCAACATTTTGGCACTAAAAGGAGGGCCAAACTGCTTTTTTGCTGATTTACCAAGCTAACCATAATGGCAAGAGGAAGAACAACCAGGAGTTCAAATGCTGCCATTAACCAACCTGAACAAAACAATAGCAAAATACACTGGTAGATGGGAACCTGTCTTTAGCAAGCACTTTTTCAGTTCCCACCATTGGTCTACACATTTATGTTCTTCCGGGGGTTGACGATATATAGGCATTACGTCAGCGCCAAGAATCTCTTGAGAATACAGTCAGGAAACTTGCTAATGTAGTTACGACACTAGCGCAATTGCACACTCAGGACATCCAGAAGCAAGTTGGAACTGCTACGACCGGAAGAGTGATCCAAGAGCCATAAGGAGAAGTGTTGGCTCAGGGAGAGAGACCAACTAGAGAAGAGCCTCAACGTGCTGACTCAGCTCCCTCCACCAACTTATAACCTAAATTTGAGGGTCGCCAATCTCATGAGCACAATAGGAGCCAACGATCTAGAGCTCAGGATTCAATGATGGAGGAACTATTGCAGAGGGTGCAGTGGTTGGAGAAACACCTCCTGGCTCATGACCATTCAGATAGCTACAAGGAAAGGACCCCTTTTTCCAGGGAGATTGAAACAGAACCTTTCCCACACTGGTTCAAGGTTCCTAGCATCCTGCTATATGATGGGGACAACGATCCGTACGACTATCTGAACACTTTTAACATCTAGATGGACCTTCAGATAACCAACCCTTTGGTTAAGTGTCATGCCTTCCCAGCCACTCTTGGAGATGTGGTCTAAGAGACTCCCAGCTTGTAGCATTGATAGTTAGGAAGAATGCCAAAGGAAGTTCATTAACCAATATAGAGCCTTTAGGAGGTAGCTCGTGCCGTCCTGCCACCTTGTGACAATCTTTCAATAGAAGGATGAATCATTGAAAGATTACATTATGAGGTTCAGGCACAAGGTTAACAACATGGAGACCTTTACCAATGACAACATTCTAATGGGGATCTCAGCGGGCCTCCACAAAGATGGGAAGCTACATGAAAGTATATATAAATTTCTAGTGAGAGATTTAAGGGAACTCTATGAGCAGGTTACCAAGGAGATCAAATGGGATGAGACCTTCAGCACAAAGAAGTTCGGTTAAAAGAACGGTACGAGCAACTCTATCTAAAGTTGGAATAAGTGGGGAGGCAATGGCAGAAATAGAAAGATAGGTCAGAACTATGGTGCCAAAAACCAGCTTATGAAAAAGGCTAGGAAGGAGCGACCTCAGTTTCCAGGACATCATGATAGCTATATTATCCTATCTGATACCTTAGATCGGATATTCATGACTGAAAGGCACAGGGAGGATTTCAGGTAGCCCAGGCCTATAAAGACCCTAAACAAATTCAGGGATGCCACCAAGTTTTGTGCTTACCATAATGAGGTCTGGCACAACACTTCTAAATGCAAGGTGCTTAAGGACGCCATCAAGGATTTAATCAGAATAGGTCGCTTGAGGGATTACATGGTGTGACCTACGGGACAGCGACCTTTTCAACCCCAATAGCCAGTACAATAGCCATCTCAATAGGCTGAGTAGGAATAGTCAAACGTGGTAAGAACCATCTTCACAATCCATGGTAGGCTACATATTGCAGACACTTTGAAATAGGTCGTGTGAACGCTATGTGCGAAGTGCGAACCACGTCCTACTCACAGGTTGTGAATTTGAGAGACCTGCCAAAAAGGTTAGAGTTTCCTTTGAGAGCATCACCTTTGTGGACAATGATGCACAAGGAATCTAGTCCCCCCATAATGACCTATTGGTCATACAAGCCAAGATTGACAATGCCGAGGTGTAAAGGATCATGTTAGATACAGACAGCTTAGTGAACATTATGTATAAGAAATGTTTCAAACAGATGGGACTGAGAAATGACCATTTAGAGTCTTCCCCTGAGCCTCTATTCAGTTTCATAGGGGATGCAATATTTTCTGTAGGGTAGATCAGGCTTCCTCTCACCTTAGGGGACTTGGAGTGTCAAGCTACTATCCTGTCAGACTTTTTGATTGTAAATTGCCTTCTAGCATATAATGTGGTGCTGGGATGACCTACGATGAATGATCTAGACATGGTTATGTCCATCAGGACATTAACTATACAGTTCCTAACCCTACTAGAGTTGGGTGTGTGCAAGGTGAGCAACACACAGCCCGATGTTGCTATGAAGATGCTGTTAAGTTTGAGGAGAAACAGAGAAGGGTCGATGTAGTTTCTAGCTGAGAGCCCCAAGCTCCGAGCATGCTTAGGGTTAGTCTTGACCTCAATTCTCATAACCTGGATTTAGACAAGGAAACTGGCCCCGTGGAAGAGCTCAAAGATGCATAGGTCAACGAGGCAGATCTGGAGAGATGCCTTAAACTAGGAAAGAACTTGCCTACTGACGTGAAGACCCAGTTGATTGAATTCCTTAAAGCAAATCTGGACATGTTCACTTGGAATCACAAAGACATAGTGGGGATTAATCCTAAAGTCATATCGCATAAGTTGAATGTAGATCCTCACTATAAGCTGATTCGTCAGAAGAGGAGGTCGATGACTATTGAGCATTTTATCACTCTCAAGGAGGAGGTAGACAAGCTTTTAGCCAGTAGCTTCATTTGAGAAGCTCGTTATCTAACCTGGGTGGCTAATCCCATGTTGGTACAAAAGAAAAATAGGAAATGGAGGACTTGCATTGATTTCACCGACCTCAATAAAGCCTATCCAAAGGAAAGCTTTCCTTTACCAAGGATTGACTAGCTCATCGATGCAATAGTCGATCACCAACTCCTCAGTTTTATGGACACTTACTTGGAGTACAACCAAATACCTGTGGAACTCCAAGACGAAGAGCACACTTCCTTCATTATAGATCGTGGGTTATATTGTTACAAGGTGATGCCCTTCAGACTCAAGAATGCAAGAGCAACCTATCAATGACTGGTCAACATGATGTTTAAGGAATAAATTAGGAAAACCATAGAGGTCTATGTGGATAACATGCTCATGAAATCCAAGCAGGTCATGGATCATGTACGAGACCTAGATGAGATGTTTCAAATTTTAAGGAAATTCCAAATGAAATTAAATCCACTCAAATGCACATTCAGGGTGGCTTCAGGAAAATTTCTCAGATTCATGGTCAACGGCATAGGAATTGAAGCGAACCCTAAGAAGATTAAGGCACTCATTGATATAAGATCCCCAAATGTGCAAAGCCTAAATAGCCAGGTTGCAGTACTTAGTAGATTCATTTCCAAGGTGACAAACAAGTGCATCCCATTCTTTAACACTCTAAAAAAGGCCAGACGATTTAAGTGGACTAAGGAATGTGAAGCTACTTTTCAGCATCTAAAAGAGTATATGGGTCAAGCTCTACTACTATCTAAATCAAAAGAAGACGAGAAGCTTGTTCTGTACTTAGGAATATCCCAACACGCTATCAATGCTGCCTTGGTTTAGGACAAGGAAGGGCTCAACTCCCAGTTTATTATGTGAGCAAAAGATTACTGAATGCATAGATGAATTATACGCTGATGGAGAAGCTTGCTTATTGCCTTGTGATCACTTCAAGGAAATTATGACCTTACTTTCAGGCACACACCACTAAGGTGCTCACTTAGTTTCCATTGAGATAGATTTTGTAGAAGACTAACACTTCAAGTCACTTGCTCAAGTAGGCTATTGAGCTCACTCAATTAGATATTCATTATAAGCCGAGGTCAGGGATCAAGAGGCAAGCCTTGGCAGACTTCATTGTGGAACTCATAGGACCGACGAGGGAAGAAGTGGAGGCCTCAGAAGATTTATACTGGGAACTTTTCATAGATGGGTCCTTGTATGAGCAGAAGTTAAAGGCTGGAATATTTCTAATCAGCCCAGAAGGACATAAAATCCTTTTCACAGTGAGATTTGGATTCTGAGCCACCAATAATGAAATAAAATATGAAGCATTGCTCGTAGGACTTCGCCTAGCAAAGGAGGTGCAAGCTGAAAACTTAAAGATATTTAGCGATTCTCAGCTCATTGTCTATCATATAAAGTGCGAGTATCAAATGAAGGGGTCAAGGATGGCTATCTATCTTCAGAAAGTTCAGGAGTTGCTCAATAATTTTTAGAGGTACGAGGCTAGTTAGATTCTACAAGCTCAAAATGCACACACGGATGCACTAACTCGCCTAGCCGTAACCAAACGTACAGACTTTCTGGGGGGATTCCAGTAGAGTTCCTTCTATCACCAAGTATTGAGTAAAAAGACATCGTGATGTCAATCGTTGTGGCATAAAACTTGTGGATGAGTTCAATTTTAGAGTATCTATAAGGCGACAAGCTTCTAAAAGATAAAGTGGAAGTATGCCATGTGCGAGCTTGAGCTGCCAGATATTGTATCATCGATGACATACTCTATAAGAGGGGATTTTCAGCTTCACTTCTCAAGTGCATCAATGGCCCTCACTATGACACTGTCCTTAAGAAAATCCATGTTGGTCATTATCGAAACCATGTTGGGGGGGCTATCCTTAGGTTAAAAAGCACTCCGGTAAGGGTTCTATTAGCCAACCATAAAGCATGACACAATTAACCTTGTTAGAAGATATGACAGATGCTAATGGTTCGTTAAGGTTTTGCAAGCTCCACCTGCCTATCTTCAACAAATGGTTAGCCTATGGCCCTTTGTAATTTAGGGAATTAACTTGATTGGACCTCTCTCCACAGGCTGTGGGAGCTGCAAACATGCAATAGTGACTGTTGACTATTTTATGAAGTGGGCAGAGGCGAAAGAATTGGCAAAGATTTCCTCATCAAAGATCAAAAAATTCATCTAGAATAATATTATTTATAGGTTCGAGGTTCCTCAGTAGATTGTAACTAATAATGAAACCCAATTCAGCAGTAAGAAGTTCATCAAGTTTTGCAATAACCTCAGGATTGTAAAGAGCTTCTCAATAGTAGACCATCCTTAGGCTAACAGACAAGCCAAAATCGTGAACAAGATCATCAAACATATCTTGAAGGCAAAGCTAGGGGCTAGAAAGGGAGCATGGGTGGATGAGTTGCCAAAAATACTCTGGGCTTACAGAACCATAGCTTGTAGCACCACGGGAGAGACCCCCTTCTTAATAGTTTATGGATCCAAAGCTATGATGCTCGTAGAATTTGAAGTCACTTCACATCATAGAGCCACTTTCAATCCAAAAGATAATGACCAAATGCTCGCTACAAATCTGGACCTTATTGAAAAACCAAGGGACATGGCTTGCCTTAAGATCATGACCTATCAGCAACGGGTTGCGAGGTATTATAACCAAAAAGTCCAAATTTGAAACTACTGAGCAGGCAATCTTATGTTGTGCCTTGTTTTACTAGGAGCTTGCAAGGCCAACGACGGGACATTAGGCCCAAATTGGGAGGGCCCATATATAATAAGCAAAAATTTGGGAAATGGGGTATATCGCTTATCAAATGTAAATGGGGCCAAAGTACCTCGAACTTGGAATGCCAAGCACCTTTGACCATACTATCAATAAAAGCAAGTTCGGCTCTCTGATTTTGTACCATTATTTAAATCTCAATAAAAAGGCCCAAAGTTCTCTTTCAATCCTATGTTTATTGGAAATTAGGTGAGCTAATCTTAGAATAATTTGACCAGTACTTGGTTTGGCCATGCTCAAATTAACAACCTGACTAGCCATTTTGGAAAACTGAAGAGGTAGTAATTCACCAGCAAAGGTCCATCCACGTTAGCAATGTACAACTATCTATCCATGTTAACAATGTGTGACCTGCTAAGGTCCATCCATATTAGCAATGTGCGACTATCCATCTATGCTAACAATGTGTGACCTGCCAAGGTCCATCTATGTTAACAATGTTCAACAGTCCATCCATGTTAACAATGTGTGACCTGCTAAGGTTCTTCCCTGTTAACAATGTGCGACTGTCCATCTATGTTAATAATATGCGACCTATCGAGATCCACCTATGTTAACAATGTGCGACCTTTCGGAGTCCATCCATTTTAATGTATGGAAATTCATTCATATTAACAATGTGCAATCTGTTAAGATCCATCCATGTTAACAATATGTGTTTGACCACTGATGTGATCTAGAGGCCCATCTATGTTGATGATGTGCGATTTACCTAACATTCAGTTTGACATTGTTCACAGCCAGCTTGTTAAGTATTCAGGTTGTCAACTTGGTTAGTTGTCTTAAAAACTACAAAAGTTACCACCTACTGATCTAGCATTTAGGCATGAGGCCACAGTTTGCTAGCAAAATATTCAAGTATTTGACTTAGGAAAGAGCCTCAAAGGTTAATCAAGCAAAATAAACAAGACAAGTTAAATAGATTTATTTCAACAAACTCAAACAGGTCCATTGAAAAATAATTACAAATGATTCATCTAGTTCGTTTACATTCAAAAGTTCAAAAATAAAGCCTAAAGCTAAGGTGCAAAGGCACAATCTAAGAAGAGGTCAAGGGCCTGGGTGAATCCTGAGAGGGCCAGAGAGTTAGTGCGAGGCAGGGACGAATGTTCTATCACTTGCTCCTTGGATCCCGCCACATCTCTTTCCTTGACCTATGAGCCGCCTTTGACCTGAGTGCTACCCAGAGCAGAACTTTCACTACCAATTTCTACACCTGGAACTGAAACTACCATTACGTCCTCTATGAAACATTGAATAGTTGCTTCAACATCCTCACTAAAAAAGGTGAAGTCCATTTTTGGGTGCTTTTTCCATAAAGTAAACAAAAAACTATCTGTGGTGTCAGAGATTACAGTGCCTTCAGCCTGTACTATCATGGCAGTAGTCTCTTCCCTGACTTGGATGACCTCCTCTTTAGCTCAAGTGATCTGCTCCTTAGCTTGTATAACCCTGTCCTCAGCATGAGCTACCCTCTCCCTATCAGCTTCATTTTTTCTTTCTCTATGGCCTCAGCTCATTTTACTGCCACATCCAGCTCATTTTATGACTACCTCAACTCATCAATCACTTTGTGGAGCATTGAGATTAGGCTGAACGTCTTGTGAAGTAAATCATCCTTGACCTCCCTTTTTTGCAAACTTAGCACTCTACAGTTGGGTCTCGGTATGTTCCAATTTCTTCCTCAGCTCTAATGCCTCCAAAGTCAAAGCAGCCAGGTTACTTTCGAGCTTGCTTAGCTCCTCATCCTAGGATACAATCCCGTCCCTCAACTTGATTATTTCCAGTGCACCCTAAAAAGACCAAAAGGGTTAGATTACCTACCGAAGAATTGAGAAGGTTGAGAAAGAATAATAACCACTAGTAAACAATGGCAAACTATTATGCTCACCAAGGTGTTACCACATGTCTCCTTGCACTCCAATGCTTTTGTGGGGTTCCCATGACCCGGTCCATATGTCTGTGAAGAAAGTTGTAGTATAACATTATCTTGGGACCCAGACCTCCGAGAAGGTCCCATGGTGTGTTCTCGGACTCCTCTCCTAAACTAAACGATTTCCTTCCCTTTGTTAGTTTTTTATTTTTTGGAAGGAGGCTCGTCTGGAGATTACTCCGTGTGACCAAGAGACCTCATTTGCCCTCTTATGACCTCAAGCGGTCCCAACTATGAAATAAGGATTGGCGCCTATGAAGTCTCTACTGTAGCCGCTAAAGAGGAAGGACGACTAATTTAAGCAGGAATCGAAGTGGTAGTGAGCCTTGTGTTAGTCTGATAGGTACCCTAGGGCCAATTTGATTGAGCTTTATTATATCTATGACCGTACATTCTATATTAATTTAATAATAAAGGTTGATTATTCATCTTATATTTCATTCATTATGCATTACATGTTAAAGATGATGTCCATGGTGAGAAGTTAATTCATTCAATCAATCCTATAAGTAGTTATGGGATTGTGATGGTGATTACTAATAATATAAAATTTTGCACCAAAATGACACTAGTCGAGATCTAATAACTGGGCACTATCAAATCTGTAAAGACTAGATGCTGGGATGTTTCTTATATGATGAGTAGCTAACCTCACAAGCTGAGATGTAAGTGAGTTACATATGAACACACACGTGGACACGACCCAGTTAGTTTGGAGAAACATAACTGGCAATCATGATCTTGTCTGACTCATGTGGAGATACTATATGGAGTTATGTCAACAGTTAATCTCCAGTGATGATTGTATGACTGATCCTTCGACTTGAGATTGCGGGATATCTTTTACATGGGAGGTTATACTTTGACCAAGTCAAACGTGACTTTAGCCACGAGGAATAATAAAAGCTTGGATTGGGTATTTTTGAAAATGTAGTTAGGCATTGCCAAATTAAGATAGGATTCATTACCACTCTTCGGATTTGATATCCATGGCCACTCAACGAATTAGTTTGACTGATAAACCCTTGCAAGGTTGGATCGAGACTCAAATGGGATTTGAGTGCCTGAATTCATTGGATGTTGAACAATCCACGAGATTAAGAAACTATGATTAGTTATAGAGGATGACTGTCATCTATACCTTTGACTGATCAGATATAGGTAATGAAGGGATTGTATCATACATGGTGTGCATGGTGATGTACACTAAGATCAGCCATAGATAGGCATATCACCGTTGTTGACTCCCACAAAAAATTGGATAGCTATAATAGCTTGCTAGAGTTCACTTATAGTTTAAGGTCCATACTTGATTAATTTGGAGAAATTGATCACAAAATTAATTAGATTAATTTGATATGCCTTCAAATGATTTGAAGGGCATTTTAAACTTTTGCTAACATTTCGGGGGCCTACCGAGTCACACACAAAATGGAATAAATGAGGAATGACCAAAATGTGGATATTGGATATCTAGGGATCAAATTGAAAAGGGCAAATATTGATGGGACTGAAAAGTAGTTTTCAGAAATCACAGGGACTTGATTGCAATTTGTGAAATTACTGGGGGCTGGTTTGCAATTTGGAGAAATTGCATTGAGCAAAATGACGCCATTTTACAAAGGATATTTGCCCTCGGGGTTGCATTTTCAGAACACAGAAGAAGCTTGATGAAATCGTTTCGTCTTCTCCTGTGATCTTCGGCCTCCTCCGCTTGAGCTGCCGGTGTTCAGTCCTTCTTGGCTTGTGAAGCCTCTAGCTAGCAGTAGTGAATGGTCTTCCTCTTCTCTAGTGTGGATGACATTGGGGCCGACGCATTTGAGTTGGAAATATCGGTGGCGCTACGTCTTCCTCCTCAGTTGCGATTTGGACCAAAGGTTGGTCTTCTTTCACTTCTAATGTGTTGTTGAAGCTCTAAACTAGCTAGATCTTGGGTTGAATGTCCGGTTGGT
>JANHAO010018628.1:0-13518 GCA_026873985.1 Saraca asoca
CAACACCTATCCTCATTATTATTGATATATAATATATAATAGCACTCTAAAATTCGTTGTAGTTTAGTTGCTTGGCTTGTACCAGCGCCACCCAACTACTCACCCACACCCAAAGACAATGTAATAATATCTATAAAAAAAAAAAAAGTTATGCTTTCGTATCTAAGTGAAAATTTTTCCAATGGTGTTTTTTTTTAATTTTTTTAATTGTTTATTTTTCAAATCCCCTTTTATTAAAAATTGTAACTATCATCTAAAATTTTGAAAATGTTTTAAAAAATTATTCAATAATAGAATTAAAATTATAAACATTATATGTAATTACAAAATTATAATTTTTATATTAAAACTTTATTTGTACGTATAGAAACAATGTCTTAAAAAAAAAAAGAAGCTAGTGATAGCCTAAAATAGTTCATAATTTGTAATCATTCGACCTATAGTCGATTGGGTAAAATTAGGCGAGGAATTGGAATTTAGCACAAGCTACTTCTTCTGTTTGGCTACCCCACCTGGTCGAATAACCTTAGCTATAAGGTTAGTTACAAGATTAGTTGAGAATTTTGAGTGTCAATCACAAAAGGCATGATCAGGCCTACATGATCAATGTGACATCAACAATTGCCTAGTAGGATTCCCGTTGATATTACTAATGCATTACAAACACATGGTAAAGTCCCATTCACTCCAAAGCATGTTAAATGGCATACTCAACACCTATAAATACCAATAGGTATCCCTCATCTAAATCATCTTTTACATACTTATTGAAACTTTGTTGAAATATTGATTTGATCATTGGAGCGCACTTGGCAGACCGTTTCTGTCATGTATGACTAATTGTACTATGTTTGTAGATAGCCTATCTCACATCATTGATCAACCTAACCAATTGAGGAGTTTCATTTTACACTAAATGTCATTTTCTAGCCACCATAATGTCTCGTCGATACTATTTCCATAATTCTTGAACTCTGTCATTAGATAAATGTTGTTGTTGTCATGAGTGAACCAAAGATAACCACCAGAGGGATTGGATGGGAAAGGAGGCTCATTGGATTATTGTTAAACTTGAGCTTGATGGGCTAGTTGAGTAGGTGTGCTAGTTGTGTGAAAAGTTGGATGCATCCTGTTGCTCTCAGGTGTAGTCCATTCTGCTTCCACCACCTCCTACTTCTTTGTCTCTTGTTCTTTAGGAAGTTAACCCGATCACACCATAATGATCTCTACCAAACTTGAACTTTAGCAGCCTTAACAATTCCAATAGCCTCCCGCACCACCCTTACGACAGTTGCCTTCCATTCCAACCCTTACTTTACCATGATAATTGTTGAACATCTAATTTCAAACCCTTTGCCTCCACCTTCCATAAACTTCCCAAGTTTAGACCCTAGTTGGGCTACTTGTCCCTAATGTTTCTTTTGCCCTATCCTAGATGGCTGAGATCTGCGACCATATGCTCAGTACTTATAAGCCTTGTGACCCACTCAACTTTACTATGGATCTCACCAGACTTCTAGATAGTTGTCCTCTTGCCAAAAAGAGAATCACCCATTTTCTACAGCTTTGATGGTTGTCCCCATACCTACTTGCTTCAAATCGCTAATGTGTGATGCCCTGATCCACAAAACATGACTGGCATCGAAGATCACTATTAGGAAATCTTCTACAATCCTAACAATGCAAAATAATATATCAAACTCGTAAAAACATCATTGCAAAACCAAATATTTACATATCAAATTCTAATAAAAATCTAGTAGAGTTTCCTCTATTTTCTAGATATTTGGGCTCAAGGCCTATACAACAAATAAGGGCTACACATACATCACATCCTGTACAACAATAACATAGAATAACAATGGTCCAGATAACACAAATCTACATCCTACTAAGCATTGATCAATGAAAATACATGCATACGACCATTCTACCAACTGCCACAATCTTCACTATTCATATACCTTTAAACTTTGTAGAAAGATATTTGCTCAGTCAATGAGCAGATCTTATACTAGTGTGAGGTACTTGTGTGAGGTGGAAATGTATTCTTAGGCTTTGAAAAACATTAAGAAAAAGGGGTGAATTTCATGAAAACTTAATGAGCTGATAATCTTATAGAAAACCAAAACTTTATTTGTAAATTATATTCAAAAAATAAAATATGAGTATAATCATGAAGATAAGGTTACCCGTTTGAAAACTATAACCGCAGAAGAGATTTGAAAACTTGTAGCCATCGAGAAAGTTAAATAATTGAAATATGATATTTAACAAACTGATATACGCAATAATGCATGATATTATGAAAAATATCCATCATAGTGCAAACAAAAGAAAATATTCAATAAAATTTTTAAAAGTTTATCAATACTCAAATAATAAAATACTCAATTGCAATCCCAAAGGATAATTCTAAAAGGTAAATGTAACATCATAAATATAATCTATCCGACAAAATATCAAATATTCATGTACCCGTATTTTTTTTACCCTTTCTCACCTTATTCACTCCATCACATATTTAACTCACAAGTTCACTTGAGAGTTTCAAATGAATTTCCAATGGATTCAGTATCAGAAAACATTAGATTATTTGAAATACATTATGCTACCATATCTTTTTACAAATAAAAGGCATTTTGTTCATATCATCAAACATTTTGGGAAGCATAACTTTCAAAAATGATAACATTTCCATATTATATAATAACATGAAATCCTTGCTTTTGTATGCAATAATCGTTATATAATGCATAAATACGCTAAATCATTTTCATATGTATATATAACATACCGTTAATCTTTCAAAGGAAGTCAACATAGAAAAATCCCATTATTCCAAAGACCATAACAATCGATATAAAAAAAAATTTACATCATAAAATGGGATTTATCAAAAGAGTAGAATTATCTACTCACGTTAGATACTCCTTAAAAGTTAGATCAACTAACATGGAAAATTGAGTCTCTCAACCTATTTGAGCATAATCAACATCAAAATCAATACTTAAACTAAAGAGTCCTCTAACTAAGCACACATATTTTACATTAACTTTGAACTTTATTATCTAAGCTAAAATTTCAAGATTAAGTAGCAAAACCACCTATTTAGATTTTTAATATCTAACCTGAAATTTTAAGATCAAGTAGCAAAACTACCTATTTAGATTTTTAGTTAAAACTCCAAAAATTTAACGTTAGTGTGCTCAGTCTTTCAATAGGAACTTCACTAAAGCAAACCCGCAAAAAATTTCATTTTTTTTAGCTTTAAAGTTAAGGATTTCAAGTTAAATTTCTTAAAAGCTTGATGTAAACTTGCTATAAAATAAATCCAATGCTTAGAAGTACTCATCACCCTTCAAAGTATAGGTGGGATGCTTGGCGCCGGCTAGATCATTGTCAATGAGCTGATTTGAACACTAACCGAACAAGCACTAGAATAGGAGGGAAAAAGCTACTGTGAGCTAGGTTGAAAGGGAAGACACATTGGAGAAGACATCAGAGAAGGAGGAGGACGTTAACTTGCCAGAATGTGACACGATAGTGATGGCAAGTTAAAGTGCAAAAGGTTACCAAAAGAGGAAGAACACAGGCACAACGAGGCTTCGAGCTGAAAAAAAGGCAAAACGCATGAGGAGAAAGTGTAGCTAGGGAAATAATATCATAAGAAAAAATGGGAAAAATTACACCTTTGACCCTGTTGACTTGTCACTATCTTTAATAATGCCCTTATGAAAAAGTGGAAATTACATTATGACCCCAACAAAAATTTTAAAGCTTCACTTCGATCCCTAATGTGTATATTTCTATTTTTTTAAGGTATTACACAATGCATATAGACCCATATGATAGGACAGCTGATCCTTAGAAGCACCTGGAAGTTTTTTGGTTGTTGATGCTGCTCTTTGGTGTTTCAGATTCAATAATGTGCAAAGCTTTCTCCGCTACTCTTAAGAAAGTTAGTTCATAGTGGTCTACCACCTTACTTTGATAGTCGATCAACAACTTCCACCAGCTTGCTGAATCATTTTCTATATATTTTAATAATAGCCAAGCCCCAAGGAAGACTTCAGCTACATTAGTCAATTTCCAATTGGGGCAACGAAAAACTCTCAAGGAATAGTTAGCTCAGTTTAATGTTTTGGCACTAGACATTCGAAATCTTAACAAAGGATGGTCGTTCATCATATTAGTGTAGGTTTTTGTTCAGGTCATTTCTTCCTTTCTCTAGCCAAGCATCCTTCCATCTCCTTTTCAAAACTTTTAGCTAGTATGGAAAAGTACAACAATGTAGAGGAAGTTGAGATTGCTCAACGGCAAAGTAGAGTGTACATGGTCAGATAGTGCACCCTCTAGAGAAAGGCCCCTTGAGTAGGAAAAAGGGCCCTCGCAAGAGCAGTTTAATAGACACAAATTATTGAATGCCCCAATTAGTAGCATAATGCAAGATGTATCAATAGCTAAGCTAATTAAGTTTCCACCACAAAAGCGTCGAAAGTTCCCTCTAGTGGATAATTCCAAGTTTTCTAAGTTTCATCAAGACTATGGTCATAACATTGATGAGTGCATCACTTTGGAAGATGAGATCAAAGCACTAATAAGGAGGGGTCATCTGTCAAAATACAAGAAGTTTTAAGAGAAAAAGGGGAAAAAGGAAGAAAGAGAGAGGGAACAGTCTTTGCACCTTAGTCATTTGAATAGTAAGCAGGTTAAGCCAATTTCCCGTGACTTGGGGATGATAGGAACATGTCGCGACGCAATTCTTGGGTCCGTGACTGGCTAGAAGGTCACCTATAGGGAACCTCCTACAAACCTAACCATACATATTGTCCTATAATTACACTTCTATTCTTGCAAAAAATCCAGCAGAATATCCTCTATATTCTGGACACCCAGGCTCATGGCCATACTGTACAATAAGGGCCACATGCCCATGAAAACTTGTTTAACAATTAAACATACATATACAATGGTCCGGACTAAACAAAACATTCACATTCTGCTGGGCATCCAGAACTCACTCATAAACCATAGTTCAATAAATATTATAATAATTAAATATAAATTTCTACAATACTTCTATAGACAAATCATATGGGTCAGATACACAGCAATATATTAAATACCTGGTGGCCCAAATCATACATCTATTCTACTGACCATACAAACAATGATACAATATGTATTTGCTATTCTATAGCTATTGTTTATATATATCACCATTATCTTGTATCTTTCTTACTATAGCTGTTGCATAAATTCAATATTATATCAAAATAAATTATTCAAATTGCATTTATTTTTTGAAAGACTGTTGGTTGGATCCAAATAATTCCCATAGGTAACCAGAATTGATCAGATTTCCTCCTTTTCCATCCACAACACCATACAGATATTTCATTTTATTCCACCCTCCACCTTATCACTCCAACAAACACCAAGTGGTTACAAGTGCACCTAAGGGTTTCCTGTGAATAACCAGTGATTCCGGATCTAAAGGAATCCTACAAGGAACTAGACAGATCTTTATGTCTAACCGAATAACACCAGTTCAGATCACCCTCTTATCGTTCCTACAGAATAGATATTACACTGTGCACTTGCGGGTTCCCCAAGAATTACCAATAGATCCTTAGTTAATTAGTTATATTGAATACATTATATAATAGATATTAACACCTGGATATCCAAGCAAAGCTCCCATTGATAATCGAGACATTATAGCTATTCTCTCTTTCACTGTCTACTTCTATTCATTATTCATATTTTTTGATCGCTTCACTTTTCTTGTTACAGCCCTTTGGGCTATTACTTTTACTCAGACTGTTAACTAAAGTTTCTAGCCATACAGGCTATTTACAAATGTCACCAGATTACCACTAGGTTTTCCATGGAATCCAAGGTATTACATTATCAAAATTATAATTTACTTATGTCATAATAATTTAAGAGTGTATATATTTTTAGATATATAATACCTCAAAATAAACTCATGATCGGTATGGTAAGTTATGAAAATTACTACCCTTTTATTTAATAAGACTATTGTTATTGGTAGAAAATGTCTGCAAAAAGAACATAACAGATCTGAGCCTGGTAGAAGCCTAATCATCAAGCTTGCCAGTAATGCCTAGCGAGCTCCACCTCGCTTGCTGCAAGATTGCAATAAAGCAAGGTAATCACAAAGCTAGCTCGTCAAGCAGTCAGTCATCTTGCTCGAGCTCGCTAGCCTATTACAGCAGTGTCGAGCTCACTACCTAGCTACAGCAGCATTGAGCTTGCTACCCCGCTACAGCAGCATCGAGGTCGCTATAATGACATCCCATAACGACCTCTAGCTTGGAATCCCAGCTTGGGACATCGAGCACCTCACATGGTAAAGGCAACACCAAGCAGCAAATGCTTGAATGAGTTCACAGCCAACAAGAGGGGCCCACAATCCCCAATATAGTAGGCCAAAATATAACAGCTTAAAAAGTAATAACAATGGTCACAATATACCAAAGTGCCATAGACCAAGATCCAGCATACCAAAATTCTATACAATATGCAGCGACTAATATTTGTACAACAATCAAAATTCCAATAGCCACTCACAATTTGAAACTCAAACAACATCCCGAGTTCATATAACAAGTCAAATGATCACTTTGCCATTAACTGTGAAATTAATAGAAATTTCAACATTTCAATTCTATACTCAAAAGTATTTAAAAAGTAATTCTACAGTCAAATTCTTGAATACCATCAATTGTTCATTTTCAACTACTTGTACAAATTTCTTGGTAATGATCAATCCAATTGCTACAGAGTAAAACTTTTGTTCTAGGATTACTCACCAAGTCTCAAAGGGCCTTCCCCTAGCTCGCTACTCGCCGCCAGTCTAGACCCTCCAAGCTGGTCGAACCAGCCATGGAATAGGGGAACAAGATGAAACTAAGATGCTTTAGGACTTTTCGGCTATGACATCTCGCTGAGAATAGTTGTTGGTGATGGAATGAACTGAGCCGCTGAGCTGCCTTGCCAAAGGATAGAGTTTCGGCCAGACGGAACCATGGGTTATGCCAAAGAAGAGCTTTGACCAAGAAGAAGAAAGAGACTAGCAGAAGGTGGCTAGTCTCTGACATTGCATCAATATCTAAAGAGAAGACCAGACCCATGCCGGCGTTGAACGTTTGTCAGAAGTTGTCAGAGATAACTGGAAAATCAAGAAAGAAAGACGAAGAAGGAGTGGGCGGGAAAGAGAGAAGGCCGAATGGGGGCTGAAGGCACTGGAGAAATCTAGAAACTAACCAATAATATCAGCCTGGGAGATCAGCTACCGGTTGGGCCAATTTCCCAAAATTTTCAATTTGGCCCCCACGCTCTTCATCATTTCCAAATCTACCCCACCCAAAAATAAAGTTCTTCACTTTAGTCCCTATCAACTTTTCAATTTAGTCCCTGTAAATTTTAAATTTTATTTTAAACTTTCCTTTTTACTTTTCCTAAATTTTCCAGGTGTTACAATTTGTCCCCCCATCAAAAGAATTTGTCCTCAAATTCTTAAAATTAGCCATACAATTCTTATTCATAGGCAAAACAAAACATCACAAAAGGATAGGGGAATCCTCACAGCATGCATCCGTTAAGTAACTTTTGACAAAAGGATTCCTCATATAATGTTTTATAAAATCTTGCTTACTTTTGTACATGGAACAATCAAATTTCATAAGTCACGGGAGAATCAATAGCATGTCCCATCAGAATCCACATTACCCATCCAAAAGAAAGCATAACATTTACTCAACAATCAAGACAAACAATGGGCTCATGCTAGCTGAACAAAACAAGAAAATATAATTCCTATGCATTCAACAGAATTATTCTACATTTAACAATGAATCATATGAGAGGACAACACAATGTCTGCCTCAGAATTCAAAAAACAATCATATTTACATCAATTCATATAGATAAGCTTAAGTTACCAAAGGAACCAAAAGAAGGCTCATGAACCAGTCTAGGTTGGGACTAGGTAAACAAAATCATAATGAATCAGATACTTATACGTTTAACATCCAATCATATGGGAGGACAACATGGTATCCATCCCAAAATTTAAACAAATTATAGATCATTACTAGTCACATCAATTCTATGTATAAACTTATCCCACAATGAATCAATACCAAAAATAAATTAAACTCACATATCAATTTCACATAAGTAGTCTAAACTACTAAGCAATCCAAAATAACCCTTATTGACCAGACTAACTAGTCAGGCAAAATCGATATCATTCACACAACTATGATTCCATCAATTAATGATAATAGTTTCATAATCTCAATCAAATAGTAACATAACAGAATTACCTACACCATCATTGTAGGTTAATACAAATACTAATATCTACAAGTTTCTATCCTTGGTCAAGATAGATAGGAGTAACTGTAATTATTATTTGAATTTTTTAACTTTGTATTTTCCAGCTCTTAATTGTTTATATAATTTATTAAATATATAGGATCATCAGGTCTTCATCTGGACCTTGATGAACTCTATAATTAAGGCATATTTAATCAATTTTATTTTTAAACTAAGCAAAATAGATGTTAGTTACACTTATTCTCGTGTAACCTTAACAATACAAATTTCAAAATTTTCAATTTTCCATGTCTGTACTGTGAGGGAACACCAATCAGGATTTCCTGGAAATCCTTCTGAACATTTCATTTGTCAACTATCTGATATAGCTCATACAGAGTTTGGAACAGATTTTCTTTTCTGTAGTATTCAGATTTTGTAGACATACTGAGGCAATGCAGCCTCGATCTCATAATTGAAAAGAGAGTATACTATATCTTTTGCAGATATTCAAGCATCGATTCATACTTTTTATTCAAAGACTTTCAGAAAAATTGAAATGATTTTTCCCTCTGGTACACCATGAGAATTCAATATATAATTTACTTTATGGACTTTTACTGACACTAGAGCTATTACCTATATTTCTTATTTCTATACTATTATATAACAGGGATCCCGTATTATACAAAATCACAAGGCATACATGAGTATGACATTACGTTATGCAGATGTCCCTAAATCTTTGGCTTTGATACCAACTTTGTCACGACCCAATTCCCTGGTCCGTGATCGGCGTAGAAGGTCACCTGTAGGAAACCTCTTACAAGCCTAACCATACATATTGTCCTACAATTACACTTCTATTCCTGCTAAAAATCTAGCTAAATTTCCTCTATAATCTGGACACCCAAGCTCATAGCCATACTGTATAATAAGGGCCACACACCCATAAGAACCTATTTAACAATTAAATATACATATATAGTGGTCTAGACTAAACAAAACAGTCTCATTCTACTAGGCATCCAGAACTCACTCATAAACCATAGTTTAATAAATATTACAATAATTCAATATAAATTTCTACAATACATCTATAGCCAAATCATATGGGCCAGATATGTAGCAATATATTAAATACATGGTGGCCCAAATCATACATCTATTCTACTGACCATACAAACAATGATACAATATGTATTTGCTATTCTATAGCTACTATTTATATATATATAACCATTATCTTTTATCTTTCTTACTATAGCTATTTCATAAATTCAACATTATATCAAATGAATTATTCAAATTGTATTTCTTTCTTGAAAGACTACTAGTCGAATCCAGATAATTCCTATAGGTAACCAGAATCGATCAGATTTCCTCCTTTTCCATCCACAATACCATACATATATTTCATTTTATTCCATCCTCCCCCTCATCGCTCCAATAGACATCGAGTGGTCACAAGTACGCCTGAGGGTTTCCTGTAATAACCAATGGTTCCGGATCCAAAAGAATCCTACAGGAAACTAAACAAATCTCCATGTCCAACTGAATAACACTAGTTCAGATCACCCCCTTATTGATCCTACAGAACAGATATTACACAGGTGTACTTGCGAATTGCCTAGGAATTATCAATGGATCCTTAGTTAATTAGTTATATTGAATACATTATATAACAGATATTAACACCTGGATATCCAAGGAAAACTCCCATTGATAATCGAGACATTATAGCTATTCTCTCTTTCACTGTCTACTGCTATTCCATATTCATGGTTTTTGATTGCTTCACTTTTCTTGTTATCGCCCATTGGGCTATTACTTTTACTCAAACTGTTTACTAAATTTCCCAGCCATATAGGCTATTTACAGATGTCACCAGATTACCACTAGGTTTTCCATGGAATCCAAGGTATTATATTATCAAAATTATAATTTACTTATTTCATAATAATTTAAGAGTGTATATATTTTGAGATATATAATACCTCAGAATAAACTCATGATCGGTATGGTAAGTTATGAAAATTATTGCCCTTTTATTTAATGAGACTATTATTAGAGGTAGAAAATGTCTGCAAAAAAGAATATGACAGATCCAAGCCTGGCAGAGGTTGAATCATCAAGCTCGCCAAGAATGCCAAGCGAGCTTTGCCTAGTGAGCTCCACCTCGCTTGTTACGAGATAGCAACACAATGAGGTAATCATGAAGCCAGCTCGTCAAGCAGTTAGTCATCCTACTCGAGCTCGTTACCCCGCTATAGCAACATTGAGCTCGCTATAGCGACATCCCATAACGACCCAAGCTAGGAATCCTAGGTTAGGACATCGAGCACCTCGCATGGTAAAGGCAACACCAAGCAGCTGATGCTTGAACGAGTTCATAGCCAGAAAGAGGGGCCCACAATCCCCAATATAGCAGGCCAAAATATAACAGCTCAGAAAGCAATAACACAGATTGCAATATGCCAAAATGCCGTAAACCAAGATTTGGCATACCAAAATTCTATACAATACGTAGCGACTAATATTTGTACAACAATCAAAATTCCAACAGCCACTCACAATTCGGAAATCAAACAACATCTAGAGTTCATACACAAGTCAAATGATCACATCACCATGAACTGCAAAATTAATAAAAATTTCAACATTTCAATTCTATAATGACTCAAAAGTATTTCAGAAGTAATTCTACAGTCATATTTTTGAATTCCATCAATAGTTCATTTTCAACTACTTGTACAAATTTCTTGGTAACTATCAATCTAATCACTACGGAAAAAAACTTTTGTTTTAGGATTACTCATCGGGTCTCAAAGGGTCTTCCCTTAGCTCGCCACCAACTGAAAAGCTGGCGGTAGTCCAGACCCCCAAGCTAGCCAAACCAGCCATGGAATAGGGGAACAAGATGAAACTAAGATACTCTAGGACTTTCCGACTATGACATCTTGCTAAGAACAGTTGGTGGTGATGAAATTAACTGAGTCGTTGAGCTACCTTGCCAGAGGATAGAGTTTCAACTAGACAGAACCATGGGCTGTGTCGAAGAAGAGCTTTGGCCAAGAAGAAGAAAGAGACCGGTAGAAGGTGGCTGGCCTCCAACGTTGCATCAATATCTAAAGAGAAGACCAAACCCATGCTGGCGTTGAACATTCACCAGAAGTTGTTGGAGACATCCAAAAACCAACCAAAAGTATCAACCTAGGAGATCGGCTACCGGTTGGTCCCGTTTCCCAAAATTTCCAATTTGGCCCCCACACTTATCATCATTTCAAAATCTACCCCACCCAATAATAAAGTTCTTCACTTTAGTCCCTATCAACTTTTCAATTTAGTCCTTGTAAATTTTAAATTTTATTTTAAACTTTCCTTTTTATTTTTCCTAAATTCTTTACGTGTTACAGAACAATAGTTGGAGGATTTGTGGGAGGAGCCTCTAGAAATGCAAGGAAAAGGAATTTGAGAGCAATAATGGTTATGGAAGGAAAAAGAACAAAAGAGCAGTATGAACCAATTTATTTCACAAAGCAAGACTTTGGTGATATTGATAGGGATCATTATGATTCAATGGTTATCTTTGGTTTACTGCACATCTTTATTGTCAAAAAAGTACTTGCAGACCAGGGAAGTTTTGTTGACATCTTACATTTACACACTGTCAACGCTTTGAATATTCCCTATAGTATGTGCAAACCTTACGCCGGTATTTTAGAAGGTTTCATTGGAGGATAGGTGCAAGTGGAAGGAATAGTGACTCTTAGATTGACATTGGGGACACGAATTGACGAAGAATTTGGATGTCATGTTCCTTATAGTAACAACACCCAATATCACTTACAATGCTATCCCAGGTCAGACGTCTCTAAATCAGGTGGTGGCAATTGTCTCTACTCCCCATTTGTTGATGAAGTCCCCTGCAAAAGGAGAAATTAGTAATGTGTGCGCTAATTAATAGGGTGCTCAAAAGTTTTATATGGCAAGTCCAACTAAAACTTCAGGTGACACTAGTAAGGCAAAGTTGGTCCCCTACGATCATAATAAATTTAAAAAGATTTTCATTTGTAATTATTTGATATGATAAACATTTATCAATTTATATAAATATATTATAATAGCAGAATTAAAAAGTATAACCCTTAGTCACAAAATTATTAAGAAAATTAAGATGCATCAATTTAATAATCATATTTTCTTTTTTAATAGATATTACATTCAAATTATACAATTTATCATCCTAATTTATAAATGGATTTTGTATTATAATTTCATGTATATTTTCTATTTTAATCGATATTTTTTTAAACTATAAAATTTACCAATCTTGATTATCACGCCAAAATATAATTTCAGAAATCCGAAAATATTGACCATGTGGAATTATTACAAAAATTATGGGCACAACGGCAATATTATTATGTCGAAGTTGAATGGAATTTAAAATTATGATACGATAAGTCTTGGTCTGCCCTTCAAGACACCTGCTGTATAACACAAGGCGCATGTCTTGGTGTAGTATGGGTACTGTCATATAATTTCTACGAAGTTTCTTGTATGAAGTACGAGAAAAATTTGCTAACACTCAGTGCATTTATGTTATATGTATTAGATCAATTAGAAAGGAAATATATTATTTTTTATTATATATTAATATCTTATCTCCCTTATATTTGATTACACTTTTTTAATTCATTTAATACACATAACATAAATGCATTTAGTATAACGAAAATTTTCTTTGAAAGCCAAATAAAACTTTCAACTTTTGTATTAAAATTTCAAAAAAGTTACAAAAGATTTTCATACTTTAAGTCCATGATTTCCTTATCATCCAAAATTTTTTTCAGTATATACTTAAAAAAAATTATAACTTTTTATAAAATTTTAACTTTAAAGTTATAATTTTATAGAAAAAATTTATAAATTTGTATGGAATTTTATTTTATAAGTATATAAAAAGTTGCAATTCAATCTAATAAAATTGTATCAATTTTTTTAATAAAATTCAACTTAACTTTTGTTAAAAAAATTACAAAAACATATATTAATATGAATTCTTTATTGCCTAACAAAAACAATTTTTTTTAACATTATTACGCTTATTCTGAGTGGGATTAAGTGGCTGGCCACAACCACCCGGCCACCTGCAATGAAGTC
>JANHAO010018629.1:0-13529 GCA_026873985.1 Saraca asoca
GATTGAAAGGTATAAATGGTGATGTGATTTGGCAGTTGGATAGGTTTACATGTGCATATATTGTTAGTGTTGTCTGGATGCCCAGTAAGTAGTTGTTGTGTATAGTCTGGGCCACTGCGCATATGTTATATGTTTATACAGGCTGATTGGGCATGTAGCCCTTTGTTTTGTATATGGTCATGTGCCTGGATGTCCAGAAAATAGAGGAAACTCTGTCGAATTTTTGATAGAGGAAATAAAATTATATTGATTGATTAGAGAAATTTTTGTGCATTGATGTTATGGATGCATTTGCATGGTAAGGCTTGTAGGGGGTTTCCTAAAGGAAAGGGCTTCCTGATGGTGACCTTCTACGCCGGTCACGGGTCCGGGAATTGGGTCGTGACAATTATATATATGATTTCAATAATTAAAATTATAATTCTTTTCTATGTGATCACTTGGATATCATCCCTTGACATATACTGTTGTTTTATATATCATTTATTATCTTTTACTCCCTCTTATTGTAATATAATTATATAATCTATTTGTTTCTTAACATTTTAAATTAATTTTCATGATGTTCTTTAATTTTAAGGGTATGCTTTCATGAGTTAATGAATGTTATGTGGTTTATTTTTATTGTTGGAACATGTAAATTTAAACATTTAATTCCAATTCAAAACTTAAGTGCAACGTAAAAGAAAATTGATAAAAATTTAAGATAATAGAAATTAAGCAAAAGAATGGTTGTACAAAATAGATAAGAGATTATTACAATAAACGATGCATGGGTTGTTTGTTTAACAATTATATGTATGATTTTGACTATGCTTTTCTCAATCAATCTCTTAATTTTTTAATGTTTTATAGTTCATTTTCATAGTGGTTAATGATACATTTTTCTTCATGTGTTATATTGTATGTTTTTAAGTTACGAGTTTTTATGATATTGTCTATGCCTAATTAAAATTATTTTGCAATATTTTGTTGAACTAATAATTAAAAGTCACAATATTGTCTCTTTATAATGTTACCTAAGAGAAAAGAAATACTTTGATGCATTGGAAAAAAAAGGTGAGTATTTATATTATAAATATTTCACATTTTTCTGATTATTAATATATAGTTTATAAAATTTATGTATTAAAATTTTTTACTAAAATTTGATTGGTTTGTTTCTTTGGGGTATTTTCACGAATAATTCAACTAGAGCAAGAAGAGAGATTGGGTACATATGAAATTTCTAATTCCAAGGCTCTTTAAAGATCTAGTATCAAATTGAGACTCAAATTGGAAAGTAGCAAATTCAAGTTCTTCAATCTCTTATTACTTTTAATATTGAATATTATTGGCTTTTGATATTATATATTTTCTTCTTTTTCTATTCTATTTTGTTAATTGTCATGAAAAGAATATATTAGATTATTTTCATGTTTCAAATATGGTTCAAAATAGCAATACCAAAGAAAATAAACTTTAAAATATTTGGAATTACTTTCTTATCTTATTAGTCCTAAATTATCAATAAGAATAGGCCTAAAATATTTTATCATGTTGTATTTGTGGCTACATATGTTGACGGTGGTTTTTGATTACACTTAAATCTGGCTAACAGAAGAGGTTTTTCCGAGACCTAAACTGTTTCCCGGTTGTCAGGGCGGTGAATGATGAGAGACGGCAGGTTGAAGAAGGAAAAATGTTGAAACACAAAGGTCTATCATGGTTCGGCTAAATCCGGACGACACTAGACCCTATGTCTACGAAGATATTTTATTAATCTGAAAAAGTTTTTATAGAACTTTAGCTATGATTTTCAATAGAGTTTCTGCTCATATCTTTTTCCTATCTCCTATGCAAAGGTTCCAACCCCCCATTTATAGAAGTATGGAGGGGTACAAATAGAACTAAATAAACTGTAAATTTGTTACATCAAATATTAAATATACAAGACTACCTAGAGCACTATAAACTGGCTTCTGTAGGTTACTTTCTATGTGTAGGGTCCGATGATTGTTTTTTGTAAAATGACAGTTCAAGTTACCGTTGGACTTATGCTCAATTTCAGCGGGTTTCTAGTTGGGTGAGACTTCATCTTAGCGAGCTAGAGCTTGTGCACTGAGACCACTGCTGGCTCACGACCTCGAGCTCGTTCAGTGAGTTACCTCAGATCTTTAGTGAGTTGGAGTTTCTTGCGTAGTGACCTTGTGGTTTGGCGAACTCGTCCCTTTTGCTAGATTTGGGATTCTACTGGCTTACTTCACAGTGTCAAATTTCCCCTACAACAACATATAAAATAATATATTAATTAAAAATAAGACATTCCTTAAAGCTTATAACTCATTCCCTGAAGTAAATGTAATAACAGTCGAAGAATTGTGATACTCAAATTTCTAAAGTAAATATCTTGTTTAACAAAATTTTGATATTGCATAATTTGAAGTCAATGTGATAATTTATAAAGATTTTAATATTCATTAAAATTATTTTTATATTCTATTCACTGGAGTGAATGTAATGGGATATAGAAAATTTTTACTCTAAATAAGGCACAAATAAGTATTTCAATCAAGATTGATATAAGTGTATATTTTATTACTTGAAGTGAAAGAATGATGAAGAGAAAACTCCCTTTATATCATTTTTTGATTATTTTTATCTATCTCTCCAATATTCTAAGTAATATTTATACATGTGAGACATAAAACAAAAATTGTTCACGCCTTATTGTACGTTGAAAAGTCTTGTAGAAATTTGTATTTTCTCACATTGTATGATATTTTGATTTAGTATGCATTATGCAATACAAATATAAACAAGATTATTGTAGATTAGAAAGTCACTTATTTGTTTGACATGGCTAATTAAGTCATTTTAGATTAATATTTATGCAAAAAATCATTTAGATTCACACAAAAATCTATTAGAGAATTAGAAGACTTTTCAATCTAATAAATTTAGTACATTGCTTGTTCTCAAAGCAAAGTATTTATTAAATCATCATTGGTTAAAGTTGTGAAATTTCATATTTTCTATTCCATGCGAATCATCTAAATATTTATAATTTTACTATATGCAAATAATAGATAATCACATATTTTTATTATTAACTTGCAACTTGGAATTTGTGAAATTATTTGCTTAAGGAATTTGATCAAGAGAACAATTTTTATATTATTCGATTAAGATAATATATCATGAAAAAAGCAGATCATTTTGCATCATGAATTTTTAATATGTGTCAATTAGAATATTTTTTAATATCTTGAAGCATGGTTCATATATAAAATTATTTAGCAAAATAATTTATTTAGTTCTCTAAATTATTAGTTACATCATTGTTTAAAAAGAACAAAAATTGCTATTTTCAAATTATGGGACATACCACTTTACATATAATCCATTTGTATGCATCAAGCCAATTTCCCCTCGTAATTGGCTTTAGTCAGAGCCAAAAAATTTTACATATAGAGTTTTAAATTTGTAATATATTTTTTTTGTTAGTCTACCACTATGCATAAAGATGACCTAAAGTTGAGAATATAAGTTTATATATGAATTTTATATTTCTAATATTGAGGCAGAAAATATATAGCTGTAGAAATAATACAATCATTTTTATCCTTATATAAAGTAATATGAATCCAAAGTTTAAAAGATGATTCACAAATTATAGCAAATCATTGTCAATCATATCACTGACCTAAAAAGAAAATAAATATTATATTTTAACTGTAAATGCTCTAATTCAGATTAATATCCTAGTTAGATAATCCATTTATTGTATAGTAAATAAGTTTAGAAAATGTGACAACATGATAAAATTATTGGTTTCAACTACAAAAATCCTCAAAAAAAGACAGATCAAATGAATAAAATGACCTTATTGAAGAGTCAAATATTCTAAAGAGATTTGAGACATAATTACTGACAAACTTTTAAAAGAAGTTCGATTACTTGAAATTTGTGGAAACAAAGAAATTTTAATTGATTATGTTTCTAATATGAAAGATGGAACCAAGAGGAAAATAGTTGTCAAAAACATTTTTTTTATACAATGTAGCACTCAATATTTTGAAAAATAATGAGAATCTTGAATTCATATTTAGAAAAGAATGATATATGATTATTGGCCAAAAAGAAAAAAGAAAAGACAGAATCCATATAAAAATATAAAATTTAAATTTACTTTCAAGTGAAGAAACACGTAGAAGGTATTAAGCTAATGAAACATCCAGAATGTATGAAGCTAATCAGGTACTAATGTATAATTATATAAAAAAAATGAGAAAATTAAAGATGTAAATATAAAGTATGGTTTGTAGAACTGATATTTTTACAAAAATTATCATTGACTATGAGAAATATATATTTGCATATGGTGGATGCAATTTTTCTACCAATATATCAAAACTTGATATATGTCTAATGGATTTATTTTCATGTTATTACACATGTGAAAAATGAATTTACAATGAAATTTATATGAAAATCCTTGAAAGATTTAAGATACCTAAAGCATACAATTTAAATTTTTGAGAAATGTATTTAATTAAATTATAAAGATTTTTGTATGGATTAAAACAATGTAGACAAATGTGCTAGAATTGTCCCAGTGAATATTAGTTTAAAAAAGAATATAAAAATGATCATACATGCCCTTGTGTTTTTATAAAGCAATCTGAATATGAATTTACTATAATTGTTGTATGTTATGGGTATTTTTCGGATATACAAAATGGGCCGGCCAAAGCCCAACAAAAGGTTAGATCTAGCCAGAAAGCTCAAATCACCTAACATTGGAGGTCGTACAATGCAAGTGCCAACTCACCAGCTGCGAGCCGGGGACACGAGGCGAGATCGAGACGAGTCCCAGCTCGCTGAGGGAAAATTCCATCTCACTAAGTGAAGCATACGACCCCAATCATCTTCCAGGAAACCTGTTTGGGTAGACCTACCAACGCAGCTAGCAGGTCGCCCAACGTGAGCTCAAATTGCCCATCGAGCTGTCTCAAGGATTATTTATGGAACGTCTAAGGTTTAGTCAGCACTTAAAGGCACATACTCCCAACCAACAAGTCAGCTCCCAAAATCGACACATGAGCCTCCAAAATTTTATAATGAAATGCCAAACATTTATTATCCATTAAGCATTTATTGCCTACAATGGCGGGAATAATAATTTTGCTATTTATTAAATTACATTTGTAACCCTCCCAATTTCTATAAATAGGGAAAGGATGTATCATTATGGGTAAGTAAGAGCAATTGCATATAGACACTCTGTTAGAACAGTGAGAGAGAGAGAACTTGTAAAGTGAGAGAGTATTGGTATTGTAACTTTATTACACTGCATAGAGAAGCCACCATACAAAGTTAATACAAACCACTGTAGACATAGAAGCCAAACTGACTTTAGCCGAACCATATTAAAAGCTCTAGTGTCCCTCACTCTTCCTCTTTTTCTCTTTTTCCTTAGTTAAAACTTACATTATCAGCTTGCAACTTGGGGGGTTTCAAGAACCATTCCTGTTGACTAAGATTTGGATTTACAGAACCAAATTTTACCGTCAACATTGTATATAATGATTTGAAGATTGTTGGAGTTTTATAAAGAACTTCCAAAGATAATAGAATATTTGAAAAGGAGTTTGAAACAAAAGATCTTGGAAAGATAAAAGTTTTGTCTTAGCTTGGAAATCAAGTCTTTAAATGATGAAATAATTGTTTATCAATCAAAATATGTTGGAAAGATCTTAAAACTTTTTTATGTGGATAAATCACATCCATTGAATATTCCAATCGTTGTTTGATCACTTAATACTAATAAGGATCTTTTTCAACCTATTGATTATAATGAAAAACTTCTTAGTCTTGAAGTACCATATCTTAGTGCAATGGGTGCATTAATATATCTTACTAATAATACACATTTCATTTAGCTTTCTCAGTAAATTTATTAGCAAAATATAGTTCTTCTCTAACCAAAAGGCATTAGAGTGAAACATATATTTCGTTATGATAAAGGAATAAGTAATATGAGACTATTTTATCCATATAAGTTTAAATCAGAACTAATTAATTACACAGATGCAGGATTTTTATCCGATTCAGACAAAACTCGATCTCAAACTGGCTATAAATTTCCTATTGTAATGTTGAAAAGTTAGTTTGTAATATTGAGATGTGTAATCTCAAAGATTTAAAGTGATATTGTCACGAGGAGGAGTAATAAATATGCATTGTGCTCTTTTCTTTTGGTAAGGTTTTTGTTTCATTAGGTTTTTCCAGACAAGGTTTTTAATGAGATAGTTTAACTAATGAAATATGAAATGTTATGAATACATTAAATAATGAATAGTTCACCTTGTTATAAATCATTAAACAATGGATGATTCATTTTTCACTCCTTGTACATTCCCTATAACGTCCTCTTAATGCTCTATTATTATACTTAATGTTATAACATTTAATTGTGTGACTTTTCTCACGATTTTAAACTTATAAATAGGACTCATGTGTCATTATATATGATGTGATGGAAAGTAAAAGGAAAGAAAAAATTATATTCTCTCTATTATAAATTTTTAGTATTTCATATCATTTTTTAATGTTATAACCAAAAAAAAAAAAGTTCATTGTTCGATTAGGTGTATAAGCTTCTCAATTGAATGTATGACCTCCTATTTATAGCAAAAGTAAATAAGAAAATGGTAAAGATAAAACTCTTACAAAAATATTAACAAAGAAAACAAGATATTTGAGATAATTTTTTACCTATAATAAAATATTGATAACTAAAATAGATAAACTTTCAAAAATAATAATTTGAATTTACTCAACAAATAAATTATTAAAGTTTTGAATAATATATGTATTACAATCACATATAACCTTGGAACATAAAAAAAGTGCATGGAATGCCACTTGAAGGCTTTAGATACTGAATTTTCATGAAAAATTGAGTTATGATTTTGTTTTCTTTGTTGGGGCCGGTTAGACAGATAGACCGTTCATTACTTCTCTCGATTCATCTGAGCTGTAGTTATCAGAAAAGGGTGGATTGCATGGAGATTCAATTAAAAGAACTTTGCAAGCAAGTTGGTGAATGGCGTGTGGGATTGCCAAAGTCATTGGATAACAAATATTTTGTCATTTTCTTCCACTTTTCAAAGCATCTCAACTGCATATCAATTCTTTTCATTTCCTATTTGCAGTGTAAATTATAATTAAATAAAAAAGGCTTAAGGTAGACAAAAACTTACTCTTGTATTTTATGAAATGTTGATAGTTAAGAGAGAAGAAGAAGGAAAATCGAGAAGAGAAAATAAAAGATAAGGAAAAAAAAAACGAAGAAATCATTGATTAAAAGATAATTTTTTTCTTTTATTTATTTTTCTCTCATTTATCTTTAATTTCCTCTATCCAATCATATTATTATTTTCTGTCAAAAAGAAAAGAATGCAGAATTTTTTATCACCAAAGAATCAAACATATATTTAGAGATTTGAGCTCATTAATTAATTGTGTAATTGCTAAAACAATTTCAAGGTGATTTAAATGATTAATTTTTTGCCCCAAATTCTTTGTCACCAGACCACAGTTGAATTAAACTTACAATAGTTCACATTTATATTATTTGTTGATGATTTTGCACACAAGGCGTAGGTTTGATGTGGCTCCAGCTCCACAAGATTACCATAACAATTTGACAGGTGCTTGAATTGACTCAACCAATAAATTTTAAAGCAATTGGATCATCATTTTTTTTTTTAAAAAAAAAAAGAACAGTGAGAATGATGTGAGAACTGACCGTAGCAGCCTAGCAGGCTCCCCAATTGAGGGGCCCAATGATAATGCAGCACAACCCCCTAAAGTAACCCATTTAGGGGCCTAAATAAAGGACACTTCACAATCATCCACTCCTGTCAAACACACTTTATCATTAGAAAAAAAAAAAAGTGAATTGAAAACAAAAAATCCACTGTCCTCACAAATTGGATAAAATGCAAAAGGAGTATTATACATTCATTTTATTTTCACACTTCATTCAATTGTGGAATCTATAACATTTTCATAATTTCACAGTGCAAGAAAATTATATTTACAAGTAAAATTTCTCAAAATGTAATTTAATGGAATATTTGCCTCTATCTTGTTCGTTTTGGCACAAGCAAGAATAGCAAAAAGAGGTCATCCACCAAGACAACCCATTTCTTGCACTTTACTCATTACATAATATGTTAATTATTGTTGGTCCTTATTCCTTACTCTTCTAATTCACTTACTATTCTATCCAAATCATACTTTTAAACATAAATGGCCCCTACAAAAACTTTAATCAAAACAATAACTCACACACTTTAGTCTTTAGTTGCACAAATGGACCCAACAGCTCCAAATCAATTATAGTTGCTTGTTGAGCAACAAATGATGTTTCTTTTTTTTTTCTTCCCAATCTTTTGAGGTAAATTTACAAGACCCATTACCAGACGAGACCAAACATCACCAATATAGAAATTATCAACATAGTATTGAATTGAGAACTCCAAACTTCCAAATTAAATCATATATCATTATAAAAATATAAACGAAAAAAAAAAATTTATTTACAACCTCCACCAACTCTATTGCCGCTGGGAACAGTTACTGACGACAGTTACTGTCACCTTGCCAGCTCCAAACTATGTCCTTCAAAGCAGGCCTTACTTCATCCTCACAGAACTTTATATACTCCAGAGAATCTCCGGCGCACTTGGAGAACTCCACCACCGCCACCTCCGGAGCCACCTCAAAAACCTCCACCGTCATCGCCAACATCCCCTTCCTTCCCTCATTTTGTCCCTGCATTCTCACCGTATACTCCTTCTTTCCTGTAATTCTATAATTCAGCTTCTTTGCCACTGCTTCAAGCTTTGTCAACACTGCCGAAGCTGAAAACTTTGATAAGAACCTAGATGGGGATCTTCTATTGGTCTCAAACAAGCTTCTGAGATCAAACCCATTTGATAAAGATGAAATTATCTCAAATGCATTGTAAAACGGACGAGATGGATTATTTGCTCCAATTGATTCAACTTCTTCTCTGGTGTTGTTATCCTCCAATAATTTCAAATCATTGTTGTAATTGCCTTCCTCCTTCATTGAAAAAGCAAGTGGCCTCATGAACCCATATTGGAACCAAGGGTCCTTCATAATATCTGGAATTGAATATCTCTTTTCTGGGTCAGCAACAAGAAGCTTAGAGATCAAGTTCTTAGCTTCTGGTGAAATCCAAGCCGGAAATTGATAATCAGCTTTGAATGCCTTTCTATAAATCTTCATCACATTCTCGCCTTGAAATGGCAAATATCCAGAAAGCAAAGCATAGAGAATTACCCCACAAGACCAAATATCAGCTTTGGACCCATCATAACCTTTCTTCTTCAAAACCTCTGGTGCAACATAAGCTGGGGTGCCACATGGCGTTTCAAGCATTCCATCAGATCTACGTTGTTCTGGTAAAGCAGATAACCCAAAGTCTGAAACTTTAAGGTCTTCGTTCTCGTCCAACAGCAAATTCTCAGGCTTCAGGTCACGGTGAGTCACTCCGCGGCTATGGCAGAAATCTACAGCACTTATAAGCTGCTGGAAATATTTTCTGGCTACATCTTCTTTCAGCTTCCCTTTTGCAACCTTGGAAAACAATTCTCCGCCTTTCACATATTCCATTACCAGAAAGATTTTACTTTTGGTGGCCATGACTTCTTTCAGCTCAATAATATGTGGGTGTCTGACCAATCGCATCACAGAGACTTCTCGTTTGATTTGATTCATAAGCTTTTCCAATTTCTTCAGCCTCTCCTTTTTGATTACCTTGATTGCGACGCTTTCGTTGGTGATGAGGTTTCTGCCATAATAGACTTTAGCGAAGTTACCTTGGCCCAATAGTCTCCCCATCTCGTACTTGTTGAAGAGGATGTTTCTCGGAGGATCATTAAGGGCGGTCTGGTTCGGTTCAACCCTTGCTTCAATTTGTTCACCCATCTTTTTTGGATCTGGAAAAGGGGAAGAAACAATGGCGGTGTCGATTGGTGGAGGATAACTATAATAACTAATAATGAAAACTATTATTTTTTTCTCAATTACAACTAATTTGGCTAAGGAACATTGTGAATTGGTAAAAGTGGGAAAGACCCAGATCACAAAGGATGAACCTTTTCCAGGAAACAGGCGTCCTATGGACAGAAAACATGAAGAAGGAGTTCTCAGAGGGGATAAAAACCTTCATAGTGCATATATGAAGATGAAAAGAGGAGAAAAAACGCAGATAAAATTATCTGAGAGGGATCAGGGTGAGAGATAAAAACGAAGGGATGTACCAATTTGGATGGTTGGATAAAAAGATAACAGCGAAAATTGGAAAGTGAAAGCTAATTAAAGATGCTGATGATGAGAGAGAGAGAGAGAGAGAGAGAGAGAGAGAGAGAGAGAGTCAGATTTCGATAGTATTGGATTGGAGGACACGGTTTTTAGAGAAGGCGTGTACCGTATGGTCAATTTCAACAAGCCGGAAAGAGGACTCGAAGTTCGCAGAAACGGTATACGGAAGAAAATCGGAAATATCTGGAACCTAAATATAGCAACAAATTAAATAAAAAACTCAGGGTGATAACCAGAGGAAGGAAGGCGGGCCAAAGACATTTACGGATAAGCTAAGCTTAGGTAAATTGTCTGTAAAATCTATGCATTTACTTTCATCAATGTATAAATTTACTCCCTATACTTTTTAATATATATGATATAGCCCCTAAAATCATAATAAGGTGCTATAAAACCCTTTTTTTAATACTAGTTGTTCAAACTAATGCAAATAGTTATTAAGTGAGATTGTAATAAATAATAAGTAAACAATGTTACACGAAGAAGATGGATCAAATACAATTATGTTTTAGTTTTTATAACTATTATATAATTTTTATAGATATTATTTTTAGATATTTACCTAGTTATTTAAAATAGTTTTAAAATAAATAATATAAGATATCATAATATGATATTATATGAGTTAGAAGTATTTTAAAAGGATATTATTAGATGAAAGTTATCATATTTATGTATCTATATATTTATTTATAAATATGTGGAGTGAAATAAATCTTATATTTCTTATTTTAATGTTATCAAAAAGTTTTCTTTTCTTGCGGTAGGTTATTATTTATTTTAAATCATCTACTAGAACTTTATCTATTATTTATTTATGTTTGTGCTTCTATTTCATGTCAATTATTATGTAACAATTTGAAAGCTTAATTAAAAAAAAATGGTTAATAACATATAGAAATATTTTGTAACTATTAAAACATATGATTGCAATCACTCACAATAGAAGTGATATTATTTTTAATTTCCCATTTTATTCATATTAGTGAAATCAATTGTTTTGGGAATGATTAATCATTCTTTTAATTTTAGTCGGTGTTAAAAATAATCATTTTTGTGTAATAATTTTAGGGGTTTTCTTACATGTCTTAGAAATATAAAAGAAAATTTTGCACAAATGTCAAAGAAGAAGGAGTTCATGTGAGATTTGCCCTTTTGATTCACAGATAAATTCTCACATATAAATTATATATTACATTTATTGCATTGATAAATATGTTTCTAAAGGCCACGAAATGTATGTGACCGTTCTAAAGAAGCAAGATTTGTATGTGCAAACAAGATTGTTAATGATAACTATGAGAGGTGAGATGGCGGAGGAGAGGAGTCCGTGTCTAATGGGACCATATGCTGACATGCATTTGAGTCGATTCCAGCTGCCTCGGGATATGTTTGATTCTTAAAATAGAAACAATTCGAAATCATGCCTTTCCAACGTGTATGTATCATGCCATGCATTATATATCCATATAGTATTACAGGATGGGGGAGTTGTTACGTGACAAATATAATTTTCTTTTAAGTAGTAAAAGAATATATATTTAATTAATCATTAATTGATAAAATTAATAAATAAAAAATAAGATTTTTAAAAAAATAATAAATATATATTATTTATTTAATCAATAATTAATAAAATTGATAAGTAAAAAATATAATCTTATGAAAAATAATATAAATATATTATTTGATTGATCATTAATTAATAAATTGAGATTTTACAAAAAGTTATTTATCTACTTTTTTTTAAGATGAAAAAAATTTTATATAAAAATTTTAATTATGACTTTTAATACTTAAAAATTGATAAAAAAAAAATATTTATGAAAAAATTTGACTACCCACAAAAATTTATTATTATTATTATTTTTTTTTTTGCGTGAAACAAACACTTCATAAGTTGAGGTCTGAATGGCTGCCGTTTGTTTTTTCTGATCTGATCTGATGATGTTTTTGTGCGAAACAAACACATCATAAATTTATGTCTGAATATGGCTGCTGTTTGTTTTTTCTGATCTGATCTGATCAACGTGAATCCGACGTGGTGATGAGTTTGAATGGCGCCCATGCATGCTGGCATTTTTTGTTAGACAACCAATTTTGAATGTTGAAATCAACATATATCCATATTCTTATTTTTTTATTCTAGAATGTTTTTTATTTGGTCAACCCGCAAAGTCATTTGTTTTATCATGACTCCTTGAAAAGTTTTTATAAATAATAAGTTAAATTATTAAATCATAACAAAATTACAACATTATATTATAAAAAAAGTTATAAACTAGAATTTGAAATCGAAAGACATTAAAATATCTGCGGAAGAAACCATAAATCACAAATTAGTGGACAATTTGTTTGTTTTCTCTTATTATTGGTGTATAGTATATGATGTCTTTGCTTGATTATTCCCGTATATATACGTTAAAATATTTATTTATTTTTATATTATCATCATATTTGTTTAAGGGGTGTGTGTATATGAATATTATTAAATCGTTACTTTTAAAAATGTCCTCAATCATTGAAACTTCTTATTGACAGATAGTGCAGATTAGAATGCCAGGTTATCCCTAATTATCACATGTTTAATTGTTTCATATATATATATAATAATTATGTGTTAATTATGTGCATGTTCTTACATAATAAAAATATGAAAAAACAAAATATTATATATATAATAATAATAATAAGATAGGATTGAAAAATTAGGGATGTTTCGAATTCTCAATATATTGATGTGGATGTTATATCTTGAAGATGTTACATGAAAAATCATTGTATGGATTAAATATAATCACTAAAGAAATCATCTTCATGAATCACATAATTTAATTTTTAAAAAATAGCAATATACTTATGCATGCGCATCACTATTTTTATCTTTATTTTACTATATTTTTATAAGTTATTTATTATTAGTAAAGAAAATATTTATAGTATATTGTTTCTTCACTTTTGTCTCTGGTTTAGGGATGGCAATTATCCCCCGTTTGGCGGGGATCCGGCGGGGAATCCCCGTTCGGGGGGAGATTCGAGGACGGGGAACGGGGGCGGGGACGGGGAAAAAAAATTTTCCCCGAAAAGATTTCGGGGCGGGGTCGGGGATTACACTCCCCGCCCCG
>JANHAO010018630.1:0-13522 GCA_026873985.1 Saraca asoca
TATTTTACTTATTTATATGAGTATACAAAATTAGCTTGTGAAACTTAAATATGATATTTTGAATTATTTTTATAGTTTAGATTTTGTAATATTCAAAATTTAAATATAAATATATATTTTTTCACTATTTTATGATATAATTGTGAATCTTACGATTCGATACGATTTACGATTTAAAAATTGACTTTTCGATTCACGATTTGAATTGCGATTCAACTACTATGGTCCGGAGAATTGGGGAAGCTTCTTGTCCACTAATTTTAGAAGTTTTGGAAGTAATATTTCCAAGAAGGCTGCTTAGGATTGTGCTCGTTTTGTTGTCATATGATGCATTTAGTTGAAAGGAAGTGCTGGAATTCTTAGAAATCAAGCCCATACTGGATTTCTATTGTTGGATAGGATTTTGTTTGTAGCATTTCTTTGTTTAAAAGCTGATGTTTACTTCAGAGAGTTAGCTTTGTTTGATTTGCATAGGAATTGGTCAGCAGCTTTGTCTTATAGACTTTTTTCCTTTTTGAGGATTCCTTGTCCTCTAATTTTGTTCCCCGTTTCTCTTCTATAAAAGTTTCTTTTTCAATAATAATAATAAAAAATTCTGACAGACAAAGAAGATGGGTCAAACACAGCTACCTTTGGATTTCATAATTATTATGTAATTTTTGAAGGTATTATTTTTAAGGATTTTATTTAGTTATTTAGAGTAGTTTTAGGATAAATAATATAGAATTAGAGTCCTAGTAGGATACTATATAGGTTGAGAGTGTTTTAGGGGGATATTTACTTGTTGAAGAAATCTTATCATGCCTATAAATAAGGCATCAATATGTAAAACGAAATACACTTTATATTTCTTATTTTAATGATATTCAATGAGCTTTTCTCTTTTCTGGTGGATTCCAAAGTTATTTTCCTAGTGGATTCTTGGTCATCAACTAGAACGTTATCTAGTACTTATGTTCATGCTTCTGTTTCGTGTCAAGTGGTATCAGAGGAGGGATCTACATTGCTTGATGGCTTGTAGTGGCAGTTGCATACAAAGCAGCTAGGGGGATAGTGTTTTTACGCTTGATTTCAAGAAATATCATGTTTTGATGGATATATCTTCAAATGGGAATTTATTAAATTGGTTGGTAGATCTTGACTGTTACTTTGAGGGTAAAGAAATTTTAATTCTTGATCGAGTCTAGCTTGCATCATACAAGTTGATTGCTGATGCTGAAGATTGGTGGAGGCAATTAAAGAAATATAGAGCTCGAGATGGTATGAGAAATGTTTCTTCTTGGTTAAAGATGAAAAGACTATTGATTGCGGAATTTTTCTTTAATGACTAAGAGAATTTTATATGAAGTGGGAAAAAGAGTTTATTTTATTTTATTTTATTTTATTTTTTGAGATTATGTTGAGCCTTCGTTTAGTTATAATATTTATGCAAAGTGCAAAGGAAAAATTTTCAATTCTCAAGAATTGACGGGCGGGATTGCAGTTTTCTAATTACAACCATATGTAAGAAGAGATTTGTTGCACAAGAATCAATAACTTAAATGAAAAGTTCCAACATAAATTTGAACAAGTAACACAAAGAGCTATCAAGAAGGTAGATGAAATTCCACATGCTAAAGTTGCAGAAGGTTCACCTATTGAAGAGCACAAAGATGAATGCTTCCAATCTATTAGTCAAGAAGAAATTCAAATAGAAGATTGCTCCCAAATCATCAACCAAGAAGTTATTCATCTATTAGATGATGTACAAGATTAAGAGTTGGAGATCGTAGAAATTCCAACAGATTTCTTTAATGAAGACTCCCAAAACAGTCTGGTAATTTCCAATATTCAAGATGTTCCTGAATATCTAAGAACAAAGAATATTGAGTTTATTGGATTTGAATTGCTTGGTTTGGATTCTATTCAGCACTTAATTGTTCAAGCACACCGAAGAAAGATGCAAGTAGATTGTGTTATACTTCTTCAAATCATGGAGTGGAGAGTTGCAAAGAATTTTAAGGTCACCAAATTTTCAAAATATCTTTTCATATGGAATGGCAGACTTCACAGACTTCAAGATCAAACTATGAACTCGAGGATGAGTTTTTGAAGTGAAGGGGATTGGCGTAGGACAAAGATGGGCCAAACACAACTACCTTTGGATTTTCATAATTATTATGTATTTTCGTAGGTATTATTTTGTGGATTTTATTTAGTTATTTAGAGTAGTTTCAGGATAAATAATATAGAATTGGAGTCCTAGTAGGATACTATATGGGTTAGGACTGTTTTAGAAGGATATTTACTTGATTAGGAACTCTTATCATGCCTATAAATAGGGTATCAATATGTAAAACGAGATTCACTTTAAATTTCTTATTTTAATGATATTCATTGAGCTTTCCTCTTTTCGGTGGATTCTTGAGTTATTTTCCTAATGGATTCTAGGTTTTCAACTAGAATGTTATCTAATGCCTATGTTCATTCTTCTGTCCAGTGTCAAATTCACAAGAAGCTAAAGCTATAGTACGATATTTAGCCTCTGCACTTTACTGGGCAACTACTGTTTGCTTTTTACTTTTCCAAGAAACTAGATTTCCTCCATCTAGAACACAGTAACTTGAGGTGGAGCTTCTATCATTTGGAGACCTTGCCCAATCAAAATTCTTTCTTGATATATTTGACTAGTCAGATCACTGCATCTGGTGAGTAACCCAAGAACGCAGGAATTTACTGGCAGCGTTAATGGCAAAAGAAATGTCAAGCCTGCTGACTCTGAGGGAATTCAACTTTCCAACAAGTCTGTGATGCTTTCCTGATAGAATTCCCCCTATCGAATAGAAGCTTAACATTAGGATCCATTAGAGAATCTATGGCTTTACAGTTCTTAATCAATATTTCTTCCAAGATGTTTAAGGTGTACTTTGTCTGGCAAATGGCAAGCCCCTCTCTTGACTGGGCTACCTAAATCTTGAGAACATACCAAAACTTGCCCAAATCCTTTGTTTGAAGTGTTGAAACAGATGCTGCATAGACCGGTCATTGCCAATCTGATCATTTCCTGTGATGATAATATCATCCACATACACCACCAAAAATATGCAAAGATCAAATGAAAAGTGTTGATATAAGACTGAATGGTTAGCTGTAGTTTGAATCATCCCAAATGCTTGAATTACTTGACTAAATCTTCTGAACCATGCCTGAGGAGACAATGCAATCCATACAAAGATTTACATAGCCGACAAACTAGTATTGACTCCTCTTGAGCAACAAACCAGTGGGGTTGCTCCATATAGACCTCCTCCATGAAGACATGCATTCTTGATGTCCTACTGATGAAGGGATCAGTTGCAAATGGCAGCCATGAAGAGATAGAGGTGCACTGAGGCAATTTCAGGCCTCTGGAGAGAAGGTGTCTGTATAAATAAGGCCAATAATTTGGTGTAACCTTTAGCTACAAGACGAGCCTTTGGTCTATCAACCTTGCCATTAGGGCCAACTTACACTGTGAAAACCCATTGACATCCTACACCAGATTTTCTAGGGGTAACCAAACAAAATAGAGTGGGGCATTTGATCATTCAGAATAGATGAAGTCATGTTATTTAGTAGAAAGCACGTAGTAAGAACATCACTCTAGAAGTGCAGAGTAACATTGTGATGCAACACACGTGCGCTTGCTGTTTCAATAAGATGGTGATTTTTACCCTCAGCAGCTCCATTTTGTTGTGGTGTGTGAGGACAAGTAGATTGATGCAAGATGTCATGAGAAGACATGAATGAAGATTTTTTTTTTTTTGATAGAAAAAGAAATATTATTAAAGCAAGGAGAGAAAATACAAAAGAAGAGGATAAGAAATCCTCAAAAGGAAAGAGGAAAGCTAAAAGAAACAAAAGAACATAAAGAAAGCTATCCTATCAATGATCTAAATAGCCTTTCTAACTCCTTTGCAAATCTGTCAAACTTATCCCTCGAAAGAAACCATGAGCTTTAAGCTAAAGTGAGTTGATAAACAGAATTTTATCCCACACTAACACCATCGGCTGAAAAATCTGTTAAAAAATTCTAGCATTGCATTCCAACCATAAACACCATAAGACAGCAAGTGTTGCAACTTCCCAAAGTTCAGTTTTTCCTTATTCTTCCCAAAACCACAATATCTAGTAGTAAAGAAACTGTCCAAAGTAGCTGGGCAAACCCATGAGACCCCAACAAGGAAAAAAACTTATTCCATAACTGCCAAGCCATCTTACAATGCAAAAACAAATGACTATTGGTCTCTGATTTCTTAGAACATAACATACACACCAGGGATAGAGCTTTATGAGCTTGTAACATATCATTAGTATTAATCTTATTCAAAACAGCAGCCCAAACAAAAACTTTAACTTTAGAAGGAGCCTTAATTTGCCGAAGAGAATTAAGAACAGGTAAATTAAGATTGGAAGGATTTTAGACCAAAAAGTTAAAGAAAGATTTATACGGGAATGCACTGGAAGAATCTAGAGAGCAAACATATTTGTCTGGAAGTCTCTCTTTTGTTAAGATTTTGGACAAAATGAAAATTCCAAGAAATAGCAGTATAATTTTGAACAAAAGAAGAAATAACAGTATTATGAAGCGAAGAAAGACGAAAGAGACATGGAAAATGAACTGAAAAAATAGGCTCTCCCAACCAAGCATCCTCTTAGATGCGAAAATGATTCCCATCCGCTACGGATATTTGAACTAAGGGAAGGAAAGAAGGAAAACCCTGATAAATGAATTTTCAGGGACTTCTATGAGTTGCATTATTCCTGGCCAATGCATCCCATCCACTCTGGTGAAGACCATCCTTACTCTTAATTATTTTATGCCATAATGAATTGGTTTCCACAGGAAAGCGCCACAACCATTTACACGCTAGAGCTACGTTCTCACTGCCCAATATCTGAATATATTTGCCAAACTGATTTTTTATGTTAGAATAGAATGATGTAAACTGAGAACAATTTTGAATGATCTTTTATCAAATACAACCAAGTGCACCATGAATGTCACCAATGAATGTAACAAAATAATGAAATCCCGTAGTGGAATTGACTCAACTTGGTCCCTAGACATTAGAATTAACAATAGAAAAGGGGGACTCAGCTCTATAATTGATTTTATTCGGAAATGTTGAACAAACATGTTTTCCAAGTTGCCATGACCCACAATTTAAAGATTGCAGTGTAGAAAAATTAGGACTCATATTTGGGAATTTGGAGAGGCTTGTTTGACCTAAGCGTTGGTGAATCAACTTAGGAGTCAGTTATGGAGCATGCCATTGAAATTGTAGACTGAAAATAGTACATATGATGTGACTCATCCCTTGTGTCAATCGTCTGTACCGTACTATGGCCCTGTATGAAAAAGGAATCAGCATAGAAGGTGACAAAATAGTTAAGTATGCAGGTTAGTTGACTAATGGAAATTAAATTAAAAGGACAATCAGGTAAAAAAGAACAGAATTTAATGATAGAGAGAAAGTAGGTTTAGCTTGGCCCATGCCCTTGACAATTGTTTTAGACCCATATGCTAAGGTAATAGCTCGGATTATTGTTGGAGGCACGATGTGAGTGAAAAAGGATTGATTGCCAGCTGTGTGGTCAGATGTTCCGGAGTCTAGTATCCCATGACCAAGAGAACTAGAATGTGAAAGACATGGTGCAGGATTACCAGTTTGATGTGGTTGTTGATGACTGAGCTTGTTTGAATGTTTTGAATTGAAGAACCTCTTCATCCTTGAATAAATTTTGATTGTCACTTGCATGCATTTTTCTTGCTTTTTTTTTTTTTTGGGTTTTTTTTAGGGATCTTAGAAAAGAATCATATAACTTAAGGTGATAAAAATGAATTTTGGTAGGCAAAAGATCACCTACGGACAAAAGAAAAATAATATCCAGCTCTGATATTGTTGAAGCACTGATTCGCACAACAATCACCTATTACTTTGCTTGAAGCACCGATTTGCAGTTTGTCTTTACTCTTTAGTAAGCTTCTGATCCTGATATTTTGGAAGTTGTTGGAAAGTCACATGGCAGAGATTAGTTGTGCTGGAAGGACGCACAACATGTTGCTTGTGATGGGGAAGGTGACAAAGTGCTGAATTGCAATGGACTAGTTTGAGATGGAAGGGATGATAGCTGCAATGGTAGAAACTGAGTAGCGAACAGAGAATAAAAAAAGAGGTGCTGGAAAGACACTCGGCAAGAAAAAAAAAAAAGTGAGAATCCATGACATAGGCAGTGCCCCCTAGTGAAGAGGGCTTTGATACCAACTTGAAATATGATTGGTAAATGGCTTGAGAAAAATATTATCCCTAAAGCATATATTTATACACAGATAAATATACATTAACAACTATTTACAATCAATTAGTATCCCTAAAAACTATCCTAAACATAAGAGAATCAATAATTTAGATTAGTTTCCTGTTCTACATATTTACATATTTCTACAGTGGTAACCAATTAAAAGTATATAATGACATTTGGACACATTATAAATGTATTCTGTTAATTTTTAATTGTAGTTGTGGTTTCATTATTTTACGTAGCTGCTGGTACTTGATTCCAAGTTTGTAAAGTTGGTGGAGGCTTAATCTAACCACCCCTAAGAATAAGCATTTTTCTCTATATTAGAAAAACATCTTTTCAGAACACTGGTTTGAGGTCTGTGAGAATTTCAGCATAGCCTGCAGAAGACATGTTATGCTATGAAAGTACTGAGTTCTTCTCAGTGCCCATATCATAAATAGATTTGCCTGTGGGTTGGAATATGTGGTGTAGTTTGCTCTTTAACTTGTAGGGAAGTTTTGGTTTGCATTCATCTTTGTAGGATTTCATGTTGATTGTTTGACCAATGTGGGGCTACATTTTATTCATTTAAAAAGTTTGGGTAAAGGTTTGGTTGTTTGTTTTCTTGTTCTTTTTGCTTTATAAGATTCATTCAATTTTTTAATCTTGTTTTTTCATCATTCATGAATTTTGTTGTGTGATATTCTTTTTTTTTTTTTTTTTCCTTTAATCCTCTAGCTTTTTATTCTTTTTCCTTCTAATCAGATTTCTTTTTCTATAAAAAATTATTATTAAGAAACAGAACTTACATTATTCCTATGTGGTGTTCAGCAATGACTTATTTGACTGCAGTATGCATAAAGAGTAAAATGTACATGAAATGCCATGCTGTGTATACTTGCAATGTTATGTGATATGTAATATAATTGCTGAGCTACAGTTGTATCATTTTACCCTAAAAGATGAGTTGTGGAGTCCAAGTCTTAATTTTCACTACTTTTGGTATGCTAAATTAATTTCACGATGTGATTTGCTGTTCTGACTACTTCATTTTCCATAGGGAGAATTGTCCTGTGAGTACATTCCGTCCCCGAGCTCGGCCACTCTTCCAGTATCGTCATTACAGGTATAGACAGAGATGTTCTTCCAAAAATAAAAGATAAGATAACAAATGTCTGCATATTCCTTCATCCCAAAATAGGTGCTTGTATATGCAAACCCACGTAGAGTCTGGTTTTAAATTGTGTCACTTTGTAGAAGTCAAAGTGCAGTATTTGCTTTATAATTTTGATTAAGAATTTTCTTCCTCATTCATTTTTCACAAGCTGCAATATGAGATGTATAAAAATAAATTTGATGGTGGGCATTCAAGTGCTCTGGATTATTACTACCTAAAGCTCTGTAATTTCCATAAAGGGGCTCTTAAGGCAGAGTTGTAGTAATACTATATGGTTACGTGGGGTATATTTGGTCCACATTTGTTTCTATGCTCTGCAATTTTATGGTATTTGGTGATGGTATATCAGCTGGCTTTTCATCTCTTATTACCTTTCCAATTTATGTAAAATTCTACATGGGTGCTTGTCTCTCCACCTAGTTTGTATTTTAAAAGTTACTTTTAGAGTAAATACCTCTTTTTGTCCCTCTCTTATTTAGTTTTAATCAATTTGACTTTTGAAAGAATTTTAGTATCGATTTGGTCCTCAAGTTATTCAATTACACACATTTAAGTCTTTTTGTTAGTTTATTATTTAAATACTTAAAATAATTGATGATATAACAACTAGTTTTCTATTGTGGGATAGTATTTTGTTTGTAGCTTCTCTTTGGCTAAAACCTAGTGGTTACTTTAGAGGGTTGACTCTGTCTGATATGCATAGGAATTAGGGAATGTCTTTGTCTTGATAGTCCTCTATTCTTTTTGAGGATTCCTTGTCCTCTGCTTTTGTACTCTATTTCCCTTCCATAAAAGTTTCTTTTTCAATAAAAAAAGTGTTAGTATTGTTATATATTTAACATTCCCACTCTAGAAAATCAATTATTGTATCAATAATTCTGTTAATTGTTGCAATGACTTACTAATACAGGGACTTGGTTGGGCATAATTGAATAACTGGAAGGCTAAATTGATACTAAAATTCTTTTAGGTTTCATTGGGCATAATTGAATGACATGGTGGACTAAATTGATACTTAAATTCTGAGGGACTAAATTAATACTAACCAAATTAGCGATGGACCAAAATAGGTGTTTAGTCTTATTTTTTTTAACTCTAGTTTTGACTAAGTGGAATTGAACTGTCTGTTCAATGACATGCTTTCTTATTAATCATTAAAGCAAATTAGCATTCCAACTCTATGCTTATGCTACCTTTCTTCTTCTTCTTCTTCTTCTTCTTTTTTTCTTTTTTTTTTCTTTTAAACATTGATTTGCTCCATGTCCATCTGTATCTCACAAAATGTTAACATGTGCTGACCAGTGAGCAACAACCTTTGCGATTAATCCCTGCCGAGGTATGTGAAGTTATTGCGGCAGTTTGCTCAGAGATGCCTTCTCCAAATACCAATGTCATGACAGTGTCTAGTAGATTAAACAATAGCACTGGAAAACCATCAATGGATGTGGCTGTGAGCGTCCTTATCAAGCTTGTTATTGACATGTATGTTTCAACACACTTGTTATCTGTTATATTGCTCTTGGTACGTAGGCATGCCAACATTCCACTACTTATGTGATGAAATCTTGATTTTCTGTTTGTATATAGTTGAAGAAGTTTCTTGAGTTTGCCCCTTCTCACAAAGTTAAAATGGGACCAGTTAAAATGATCGTCAAAATTACAGGAAAGAGGAGGGACTGTTGAACATCGGGAAAAAATGGTGTACGATTGTGTTCTAAGTGAGAAATAATATATTCAAAATTTAAAATTGCTAAAATTCTTGTCTATTGATCATCAAATGGCCTCTTATTGGGGGTGCCCAATGGCTGCCAACTCCCCAAACCTGCTGATACATCATCAACAATTTTTTGCTGAAAACTTGATTTCAATTTTTAACCAGATGTGTCTCTTTTTAACATCACCCATCCTTTGTCAGTCCTGTTTCTTCTGTTTGGCCGCCAGCAAATGGCATCAGTAGCATCCAGTTTTTTCACAACCGAAAGCTTGACTGCTTGTACACACTATATTCACCTCATTGTCTGTTGATGCAGTGAAACACATATTAGGTTGCTGCTATAAGCAATCAGTATATTAGTGTCACTCAGTTTTTATGTTTTTTTCCCTGCCTTTTGCCTATCTCAAACTTTGTCCGTTGTTTTTTTATCTTTTGAAAAAAAAAAAAACTTTGGCTATTGTTAACAATGAGTATCTGCTTAATGTGGCTTTTCCGATCGGAACAAAGGTCATCTAGAGTGTACTGTTGCAAATACTACTATATGTCCATTAAACAACTGATTCCTTTGCTCCAGGGAATACTTTGTACAGTTTTTTTTTTTTTTTTTTGTAGTAATACAAGGAGACTGTAGCCGTGGGAATACTATGATTTGAGCATGGGTGATGGATCCTCTTTCTTGTGAAACTCCTTGGGCAATGTTGGCTGTGCAATTTTTGTTTAATTGAGATTCTATTTACTAACATGATATTGGTCTAGAGGGGCCAAGTATCAAGCATTGTATTCAATTTTTTTAAATTATAACAGTCTTTAGCAACAAAATTGAAAACTGAAAGTCACTATTTGTAAATTTCAAACCAAGCATACTGTAGATGAAATAGAAAGATGAAAACAAATTTCAAGAAATAAGAGAACAAAAACTGAAAATGTTTTTGAAACATGTCTTATAAGTTGTTCACATTTGTCCTTGGATTTTGGCTTGGATATTTGTAAAGATGCGGTGGAGACTCATGTCCATTGTTCTTGCATTAGGTGATGTCTTGGAATTTTTTGAAGTTTGTTTCATATTAGTTGGGTGTGGGGAGGATTTAGTCTGTCCTTAAAGTGGAAAGAATTCTTATTAGATGGTTACAAATGCTTTGATTAAAAAGATGGAAAACTAATAATTCTTATTAGTGGTCTGGAGAATTCTGGGATATTATACTTTAGATACTGGAGGAGTAATTCTTGTCTCCAGATATGTGTATGTTATGTTTTCATAGCTCAGAGAGTAATAAGAGCTACTTGTTCTTGCAATACAATGTGGACTGGATGTTGTTGGGTAAGCCTTTTTTTATCTTTTTCTTTGGGGGGGGGGGGGGGGGGGGGGGTTTTTGGGGTTTGTACAGTTACTATGGGCAGCTTTTCGCTTTAGGTTTAGTGAATGACAAGGACAAAAGGGCTATGTGGGATTATGCTTTGTTGGCTGTTTTGTGGAGTATTTGGTTGGAATTAAAATCTTTGAACAGCAGGCCCAACCAATTCCTCTTGTGTGGGACAAGATTATATCCATAGCCTCTCTAATGCTAAAAGCTATTGGTTCCTTTCCTGGGCTGAGTTTATCGATTTTACACCGGGACTGGGATATGTGTTGGCTTAATGTTCAGAATTCTGATTTTTTTTTTTTTTTTTTGGTGTTGCTATAGTATGTAGTCTTCTGGCTTTTTTTTTTTTTTTTGCAGAGGATTCCTTATCCTCTTGTCTTGTATTCCTTTTTGTTCGAATAAAATTTTCTTCAAATGCAAAAGAATCTAATTAGAAACCTTCTGTTTACTACTATCTTGTGGTTTGGTTGACTAGCTCATTTAATTGTTATGCATTTTAAAACTTTGAATTGAGTGGACTTCCTTTTCAAGGGCAAGGACATCATGAGTGATAGATACCTCAATTGTGCATAAATTTTCTCCACATCTGCTTGGTTGAACTTGTCCATTCATTCTACAGTTGAATAGTCTTTGTTGTACTGTTATGTAAGTTAATCATGGGAATGGCCTTCAAAATATTGTTTTGTAGGTATGTTTTAGATCCTCAGACAGCTGCTCCTCTCACTCTTTCTATGCTTGAGGTGATGCATCAATGAAGTACCTTATTCTTTCTCAAGGAAAGTATTTGTCGTTGTTTTGGGTTCACTAATTTCTTTTTCAATCACTTATTTCAGGAGATGCTTAGTTCTTCTAAAACAGCTTGCAGGGTTCGTGCTTTTGATTTAATTCTAAACCTTGGGGTTCATGCTCTTCTGCTAGAACCGATAATGGCCGATGATCCTTCGACCATTGATGAAGAATTTTCTCGAGAACCTTATTATGATAGTGACACTCAACTTATAGCCCAAGGAAGGAGGAAAGAATATTCACATAACAATCTGGGCACTTCCTCAGCAATTGATGATTTTGAATCTTGGATCTTGAACATTATGTATGAGATACTACTTCTTCTTGTTCAGGTACTATTGATCTGCCTTTATCTGTTATCCAATATCGGATACAAAAGTAACTTGTTGGGCATGGTTTTTTTCTTATAACTACTTTGTTGGATTCGTCTGATTAGAGGTGCTAGTTTTTTTCATTTGATAATTTTTTCGAGATGCGTTGGCTTCACTGTTAACATAATATGATGTTGGAAGTGTTAAGGATGATAGAACAGGGTTTCCCAAATCTTTCTGGAGAATTAAACTGTAAAAGTAAACATGTTTAATCTTTTTTTAAAGATTTATCAGATTAGAAGTATTTATAAAGGTGAAAAATTCATGGCAGCATATACTACCAGCGCACACATGCTCTCCTAGGGTTTGGTTTTTCCAAAATGACTGCTGTTACCCTTGCTAGTTTTTTTTTTTCGGCTTGCTACCTGAGATACATCGCCAGCGTCTTGACCTTCCCGCGCTGCCCCTGGTGGTGCCTGGGTTCTCTTCACTGGTATGCTGTTTTGATGGGTTCTACAATTGGGTGTTTTGTGGTTGATGCAAGTTGCTGCCGAAGTTGATTTTGCTGGTTTTTTCTTGTTTTCTTTGGTTTTTGGTGTTGCTCAATAGTCATTGTTAGTGAATAGGTTAGTTAAAGTGATAAGCCTATGTAGGTTAGGATAAATGATAAATCTAGACCTATTAGAGTCCTATTAGAACTCTATCTTTTGTACACATTTTCATTATAAATACATATGCTTAGCTCATTGTAGAGCACAACTTCATAATAATTTCTTCTCTATCTCTTTCTACTTTTTCCCAACACAAACCTTAATTATTTTTTTAACATGGTATCAGAGCGGTATCATCTGCCTTGAGACTCTGAGTTATATCGCTTTCTGCAACCTCAAAGAAGTTAAACTGCCGATGTAGAATTTAGGTTTAGTTTAGTTTTTTCTCCAAACAAAACACATCCTTTCTCTTTCTTCTCTCCTCCTTTCTTCTTTTGATGCCGTGAGTCATGGCAGTTTCTATTTGGCGGCAATCTTTGGATTGCTTGTTTGGCAGTAAATATCCAGTGTCTGGATACAGCATCTATGGTGGCTGGTAGTTGTCGGTTTTGGCAAAAAATCAGATCTGTATGGAAGCATGTGCACAGGAATGAGATCTGTCCAAAAGGTTTCGGAGTGCGTGAGGCAGAAACAAAAGGATCTGGGTTAACAGGGCAGTAGGTCGGTAGACGGCGGACCTCCCTGGGCGGCACGTGCATCACACGTGCGCAATTCTGAGTGGCATGTAAGGACCACGCACAAAGCATTCCGGCGGCGCGTGAGAAGCTTTCCGGCAACATGATTTCTCCTGCAGCTCCTCTGGCAGCGATCACACCTTCCTGTGTGGTTCAATCTTCAGTTTGAAAAGTTTTGCTAGTTTTTCTATTTTTTTTTTTACGATTCTGGTGCTTTTTTTTTTCTTATTTTTTGGTTGAATTATCTGATCTGGACTGGTGGAGGTGTAACCTGGTGAGCAGTTATGAAAAGTAGCTTTTTCTGCAATATTTGTGGCTGGCAGCAGTGGTTTTGGTGTTGGAAAGGTGTTAGTCTAGCTTTGGGTCTTACAATTTTTAAGGGTGGCTAAAGGTGTCATCAGTTGAAGACCTTTCCAATGTCCCAAGTGTTTAACAGTGAACTTTTCACTGCAATTCTTGTTAGAACTTTAGCAAACTGAAAATAGGTTGCATTGGGTCTTCCCAAGCTTGTTGAAGACTCAGACCTAGTTGGCCGTGTTTGGTGATGATGATGAAGTATACGTGAATTGTTAGAGTGAGTTGGGCAAATTAATGCTGAGTTTAGGTTTGAGTATCTCTAGTTTGGTTGTTTTGGCTGATTGG
>JANHAO010018631.1:0-13531 GCA_026873985.1 Saraca asoca
TAAAGATTGTATACTGCATCTCCAACGAGATAGGGGTAAGATCCAAAGTTATTTCCGCTATATAAACTGTTCATCACGTTTTTATTTACTGCCTTTGTGGGACCTGACATCCCTCCTCTTATTGATAGAGGATGGGAGGTAATTACATAATTTGTATTTCTGTTAAATTAAAATAAATGTACAAAATAGTCTAGACTACTGCAAAATGGCTTCTACAGACTGCTGGCTGACTTCTGAAGATTGTTTTCTATGTATAGGGCCTATACATTGCTTCTTGTAGACTAGTCCCACAAACTAAGTCTAAAAGGGTTACTACTTTGAGTTTACTTTTTGCGAGCCCTTAGTTGGGTGATGTGTAATGTCCGCGAGCTAGGACTTTGTCTGGGTTTTTATTGGCCTTTGGCTAGTGAGGACAATTCTCACAAGCTAACCTTTGGCAATGCGAGATCACACATAATGAGATACTGGTTACGTGAGCCAAGACTTGTCTCATAGCAAGTTGGGACTTTTGTCTCGTTCTATGCTTATACGGCTAGCGATCTAGCAAGCTTAGCTCTTTTCTCTTTTAAACTTAATCTACTATCGGGCCTTTGCTAGCCCATTTTGCAGAATCAAAAATTACCTATAACATTTATTTTTTTCTTCTTTTTGCTGTGGCTGATTGAAGAGAAAAAATTATGAACAAATATAGATAAAGTAATGATTTAATTTATTATTTGATAATTTCATTAAAAAATCTTGAGAATTTTATAATTGCTAAGTAATATAAACTAATTGTAATATAAATTGTTTTTGAGAATAAGGACAATTTTGTCCCCATGAAATTTCTAATACTAGCATGTTATGTCTAATAAAAATAAATGATAGTATAAGTTTGTACTATCAAATTACTTATGCAATAGTATATTAAACATTTGATATATCTTAAGTATCATGTTTGCTTATCCTATCCTATACTATCATATCTTCCAAATGCACCCTAAGAATTCGTTCATTTTGCAGGAACACATTCTTTATAAGAAAATCTTATTTATTTGTATATAAGTAAATAATTTTTATGTCACTTATATGCCTTGTGATTAAGAAAATAATGCATGGTATTATAGTTGTGGGAGGAAATAACTTCCTCTTTAAAATAGAGGATGTGGTTTTTGCTACACTTCCCACATATGTCATGGATGTTGTTTTCATGCAAAAGATATTTTTTGTCAAAACACATGGAGCCTAAATGAAAAGAAAAGTAAAAAATAAAATGTGTGAGCATTATTTCTTTTTACTCTTAAAATTTTTTTAAAAAATCTTTTCTTATTTTCTATTCTAACTAATTTTTAAAATTTTCTTGTCTTACCATTTTCTTTTTATCAAATTTTCACCAATCCAAATGTAGGGTAAATGTACTTAAGTATTTAAGACACTAACCTTTTAGTTGGAAGCAGAAGAGAAAGAAAGAAGATAAATTTTAAAAATTTGAAACAAAGAGAAAATGAAAAGATTTTTTTTAATTTTGAAATGAATAAAAAATTATAAGAAAAAATTCTATCTTTGAAGCTCCTTTCCTCCCTTTTTCCTCTCAATCTAAACAAATGGAAAAATTAAAATAATTCTTTTTATATCATAAATACAATTACAAAGATATGTATTGGTACAAATTTTAGGAATGATTTGTTAGAAATTTTCTGTGGGCTATCATTAATTGTAAATATTTTGGCTTTCATAAAACATATTGAATAATGATCTAAGAACTTTATTTTCTAGAGCACAGATTTAATTAAGTGATAAGTTACTTATTATGGGCATATAGATATCTAATTTTAGATTAGTATATTTGGCGGCTGAAGTGTAGGCCTATGCCTTTTATTAGCCTATGATAGGAGGGCTAGTTAGGGTTTTTTAATATTGGCTAAGTCTCCTTTCCACTCTTAGTCTATCATCATTATTAGTTTGCCCTATTGAAAGCTGCACAATATAGGAGAAGAATAGGAAACCCTATTGCACTAGTGCACACTTGTGTACTACTAATTTTTATGGAGTTTTATGAAAGGTATGCTTCTACTTATTTCTTGATGTTCTAATTTCTATACAAGTTAATATTTAATTAGAGTTATTTGAATAGAAGTAGGACCCAAATTGATAAAAGTATATGATCAATTTAGTGTTTTTCATGTTTTATTGTATCATATTTTCCTATAATTTTACCTAGGTTATTATGATGCAATTTCTCATAATTATTTTAGGGGCTTTCACTATCAATTTATCATGATTTTTTTTGCCTTTTGAATTGTTGATAATTTTATGTGTGAATTAGATTTTTTTATTTCTTTTTTAGATGCCATGATAGCTTTATATTTATAATTCTCTTATTTATTATATGTTTTAAAATTGATTAAAGGCTTTTATAGATTAAACTTTGACAAATCTAACGCATATAAAATCACATAGAGCCATTGTGTATATGAAAGAGAATTTCGAATTTAAAGTTTTAGGTTGTTATTAGGGTTCATAATATGTGATTCTTTATATAATATGATTTGTTAGTTGGTAGTGTGAAATTTTTATGGGAATTAACCAGTATAATTCACCCATTTAAATTCCTAAATAAATTTCATGAGTTAAGATTGTTTGGATGTTGAATTTCATTAATTCCCTCATTGTTTTCGACAAAAAAAAAATGATCGTGTTTAATCAATTTTGGAACTATTCTTCGTTGTTAGTCACTAAAGTCATGATTGGTTTGGTGAAAGATGTTAGTCACTAATGGTTGGCTATTGGGATGAAGTCGTGATCCTGGGTTGAAAAGCTTCGAAGAAGCTTTACAGGAGATTCAGCCTCCAATATAGATGTTTAGAGAAGATAAAGTACCTTTAACACTCTCATACTCTTTGATTGTTATGTTATACACTAAAATAACCCTATGTGACCTAGTAGAGAGCAAGGCTTCTATTTTTTTTTTTATTGTTTTGAGAATATTGACATTTTTTTCTATTTATTTTTTTATTGTTTTAAGAACGTTGACCATTTTACTCTTTTTTTTATAACAATGTGAAAGTACAATTTACACATATTTTTCATCACTTAATGAGATATTTATATCATATTCTACCTCTAGTGAACCTTAAGATCTAATCTAGTGTGTTGGACTTTTATATAATGGTTTTGCCTTTTTTTTTAATTTTTTTTGGTGCATTAAATATTTATGATATATTAAATCATGATATTTTCTAGAAAAAATAATGCAATATGCCTACTTTATTTTGTTTGCTTTCACTTTTCTATACACTTATGTGATATACACTCTTCTGTTGAAACTTAGGCATAAATAATTATTTTTTTGAGTAAATTAACTAATTAGTCCTTCAAAGATTTGAGGTCTTGCAATTTAGTCCTTAAAAGATTTTGTAACTCAATTAGATCCTAATATTCAAAAAGTGATTCTCTTAGCTCCTTTTGTAAAGTGCCAAAGAAAAAATTAACGAGCATCCAATGTGGCATCATTAATGCTGAAATGGATATTCAAATTGCAAAACTATAAAACAAAGACAAAAGAAGAAGATGTTTTTATTTTTAAAAGGTTTTGCAAATGAATTTTGTATTTACTACTCAAGTGGTTACCTGCGAAAGATAGTGCAAGGAATTGAAAGCTTGAAGCAAAAAGGAAAATGGTGTAGAGTGAAGCTTGTTACAACACTGGTGGTGGTTTGGTAACAAAGGATCACATATATGCTTAGAATAGTTCTACAATGTCAATAGGAAGCTATAGAAGACATAATCATAACATCTTCTATAGTGGTAGAAGGAAAGCCATTTTCCTAAAATCTAAAATAACCAAGAACTATGAAAGGATGTTCTATAGGTGTCTAAACAAGTAGAATCTAGATATGTCATGTGGATTTTTTGAATGGGAAAATGAAGAAAATGAAGAAAACGATACTATCATGCAGTATGCTCTAGATGACCAGAAGAAGAGAAAAAAAAACACTAAAGTCATAACTGATTTGAAGAAGTAACTTCAGATTTGTGAGGAAAAATTGAAAGAAAAGGAAGTTTAATTGTTATATTTTAGTAGTTTTGTTAACTAGAATCTTGATTGAAAAGTTGTTTTAGCTACTGCTTCGTAATAAGTAACTTTAGATTTATTTAATATTAGATAATTTGTGATTTGCACTAAAAATCATTCAATGTACAAAGGTGAAGTTGTTTTGAAGTTGTATGTTTAATTTTTAGATCCTAATGAAATGTTATTGTACAAGTTTATGTATGCCTAAAAATTTTGTCTGTTTAATTCTAGAGAAGTTGTTGTAGAGGTTTTTATTTTGAAGTTATTTGCTTAAGTTAAACTGATTATGGAATGAATTGTAGACAAAAGGGAAATGATTGTAGAATTTTCTACTTAAATCAATCCAAAAATATTAGACAAGGACACCGAATTTGAGGCTTACAAGTTAGATAAAAACCTCATGACATTCTATAAGTATTTTAGTAGGTCTTAACAATAAAGAATTAAGACCCAAAATAGAAATCTTCAACATTGTTCTGGCTATTATATAATCTAATTAATCTAAGTAAAAAAAAAAGATCACAAGTGTTTCAACCCTAAAATAGAAATCCTATTTATAATTTTATAAAACTGATGTTCTAGTTAACAGTTACTTAGTTATCTTGGCTTGGATTAAGTGAAGATGATTCTTGGGTTAACACTAGGTGCTAAAGCTTTCGCCTACTTGCCATGGTTTCTGCCTGAAGTGTTTTTCTAGTAACACAAGGCTGGCCTCTTTAGTTGAAAGAGGTTGGCCTTAAATCACCAATAATTATCTTGTTATAGTAGGCCTTACAGATGCACAATGCTTTACTAATGTAGAAAGCCTTTGTGATATAGGAAGTTTTCTTGGTTCAGAAAGTGTCAATGAAAGTCTAAATAGAGGCTCCAATGGGGGCACGAATGTTAAGCTAGAAGATGATAGGCCTTAAGTTAGGTTGCTTCAAATTAAGGTTAACCCAGTACATGCATGAGTTGGGGTAACTCTTATGCCACTCCTCCATTGTGGGGCTTGCAACCAAATGTGATAGTTAGAATAACCATAACTAAGTATTACTCAATGCATAATAATCCTCCTATAGACATCCATCTAACCTACACTTTGCCTTCACCCTATGCTAATCATTCTTCTCCCACCTAACTCGTTTTCCCAAGTCCATGTTGAAATCTTTTAGAGCTTTTTTGAAAACATTCAAGTTTAGAAACTCTATGCCAAGTTCCAAGTGAACATGGCCAAACTTTGCCTTTTCATTAAATTAAGAAAACCTTTCACTTTTTTGCCTAGTCTCATCTTTATCATTATTATCATCCACACTAATTAATTCTTCTGTCCTATACCTATTTTGTTCCTCCCTTCTATCATCATTAGGTTGAGGCTGCGGTTGGGGTGCAATGGAGGTATTCTTACTAGTGAAGTTTGCATCATGGTCAACATTAGTGTTTCTAGTTTGTTTCTTCTTCCAATACCTCTTACACAAAGGTAATTTCTTCTTATCTTGCTACTTTTGGTTAGGTTGGATTGGGTTTGCTACCTGATGTAGTAATGGGATTACCAACACTTTCAACCACATAATTTTCATCTAATACATTCTCATCAGTGCCTTTTGAATCACTGATAATACGAGATAGTTTGTAGTTATTAGCCTTTACACTATCATCATCACTATTGCTTTCTAGCTCATTAGCATCAACCTCTACTTCAGTTTCTTCAATCTCTTTAGTGTGTTCAATTTGTGAATCAACATTACCCTCATTCAATGTATTCGACTTTATGATATTAGAGTCAAGCTCAATAGGATGCTCAAAATAAATCTCAATTTCCTTATTATACATTATTGTTGCATGTAACTCATGAACATCGTGGTCCTTTTCAAGGGGTCTTGGTCTATGTTCTAAGTCAAATCCTAGAACTAACCATTGTATACTAAAATATCTTTGATATCCATGCTTCTTAAATAGTTGATCAATCACAAGTATATAAACCTTGTCTATGTTTTAGATAATCCCAAACATTCACCTCTCCACAAGCATATTTAAGGTTAGGTGCATGTATATCCCCCATGATGAAACACAAGAATGGGTCCCTTATTATCCATACTACACTTATCAATAGGCTTCTTAGAATTTAAACAAATAAACAAGCAACAGATGGTTTTCCCAAACTTTAAAGTTATCAAAAATAAAAATAAAAAACATTTGTATTACATTGTTATTGCATCCTGTTAATGCTAACTATAAAACTTTACAATACATTCCTAAGCCCTAACTTACAATATATAAAAACTCCACCATAGTAACTAAGATAACACAAATAAACACAACATCACACAAATCAATATCATAATAATTATAATAAATTTTAATTTAATTATTTTAATCAATTTTTGAATAAAAAGTACACACCTTAAGTGATCCACTCTTCAACAGACAAAGCACATGCAAAAACCCAAAAAAAAAATATAATAAAGGAATTTACAATAATATAGAGCTTCGATTTTGTTGTGGTCCTCCACCTTTGAAAAGCAAACTTTTTGAGCTCGATATGTTGATGTTTATTGTCTATTTCTCCTTAAACTGACTTTTTCTGTTTTGCCTTTTATTTTGCAGTCCTACCATTGTCAATTGGTGCTAAGAAATGGTGCCATTAGCTAGGGAAAATGCAGTTGTTTTCCTATAAAAGAGGGTTTCCTCAACGTGCCAAGTAATCAATTAATTGTGCCATGTTGAATGCTTGATAATTTTTTCTTGGCACTTGATGAAAGGAGCAAAGAGAGACACTTTTTGAAACTTTAAGATCTAATTGAGTCACAAAATCTTTTAAGAACTAAATTGCAAAACCTTAAATATTTCAGGGATTGATTAGTTAATTTACTCTATTTTTTTTGTACTTGAGGAAGCATAAGATTGTGGATTTGAATGTAATGTACTCTATGATCAATATTGGTGCAAGTTATAAGGTGCCTCATTATTGATTGATCATATATTGATGATAATTATTTTCAAAAACATTTGAATTATAGTTTTAGGCAATTTTTAATATCTTGGGTCTTTTTGGAAGAATTTTGGATTAATTTTGAATAATTATCACTAAAGTGAAATTATTAATATTAATTTATAAGGTCTTTGAGCTCTAAATATTCATGGGATTAATTAATTATACAATTACCTGCTTAAAGGGCATGGTTATGTGTTTTAATTTGAAATTGACTTATTGAAGTAATTTTGTTTTTGGGCATGCTTTATTATTGGGAATTTATCTGTCTAAAAGGGATGAAGTATTGTTTTGGTTGGCTTCAATGTTAGGAGGATTTTTACATACTGCATGCTCTACTTAAAGAGGAGGATATAGTAATGTTTTATATACTCCTAATTGAATTTATTATTATCTTTGTGCCCATGAACTAATATATTGCATTTTTTTTATGGTATTATACACAATCTCTTTTACTTTATTAATTTATTTATTTTTATCCCAATTAGGAACTCCTTTTGGATTGATGAAAATATATGTTATTATAGTCGTTTATTCATATTAATTCATAAGATAAATGATTAGTATTCTTTCTATGTACTACAATATTTTTTATGATTGATACTAATCAATTTCTTTTATTTAATTCGCATGATGGAACCCACCATCAGGTCTGATTTTACTTTTATCACGACCTTCATTTACAATCATTTTGAAAAATATTTCCATTTACTAATTATTTTAACATAATATACACAATTCCTGGAAATCTATTATATGCTAGAATGATGAATTCTTGTAATTTTCTTGGAATACATGTTATTGAAAACATGTTACTGGTTTTAAATTTTAAGAAAATGTACACTTTACCCATATGTGGTATGACTTCTAGTTTCAATTTATCCACCTATAGTTTAAAGTGTTGTAGAGAGATAACCTATGATTTACACTTGACGGTTGTTCAAACCTGCAAAGATAATACTGAACTACCTAAGCTTATAGCTAGGGTGAGTTTAAGTCAAATCCACAGATATTGGTGATTAATTTCTACGTGTTTTGAGTGTAAAATGGGGGGGGGGGGCGGTTGGATATCTAATTAAAAATAAGAATTAAAATAAACAATTTAAGTGCATAGAAAACAAAATCACTAGTGAACAAGAATCAAATGAGAAAAGTTTAATCCAAAGGACTCTTGTAATTGATTTTGTGATTAATCTTTGACATATTGTTTCATACCTTCTTTGATCACTTAGCCAAGAAACTAATTAAGCCCAGCAACACGTAATTAATTTTTGTTAATTTTCTTCTCAATTGGTCAACTAAGCCTAATACCCAATTGACCCTTATTGCTAAATCAGTTGAAGCCCAGCATCTCAACCAATTTATCAATAGTATTAAGATTTGAAAACACCAAGTTAATTTTTGTTAATTTTCTTCTCAATAGGTCAACCAAGCCTAACACCCAATTGACCCTTATTGCTAAATCAGTTGAAGCCCAGCACCTCAACCAATTTATCAATAGTATTAAGATTTGAAAACACCAAGTCTAATTAATTGAATTACCCGAATAATAACTTAACTAATTACCTCTAATTCTCAAGGAAAATTGACTTATCCTAGTAGTAAATCGAAATCCTATGGCTATTTCAACCAAACAACCACAAACAACAACAAATTGCCTATAGAAATTTAGCTAGCAATAAATCACAATGAATAATTAATTAATAGGCCTTATTAACTCATCTTCCAAGAAAATTATAAGTATTAAAATAGAGAATCAAGATAATTAAATTGGGATTGAATTAGAATTAATGCAAGTCTCACAATTAACAAAAGAATTGATGCAGAAATTCCCTTAAATTGAAATGGAGGTTTAGTTACACATTAATGTATAAATAAAAGGTAAAAATAAAAGGAAAGAAGAAACCTAATTGGGGTAGGAGTTTTGCTTAGGAGAGCTCCTCTCCTTTTCTAAATTAGAGACAATGTAAAAATGATTCTAAAAGTTATTACCATTATGGCTCAGTTAAGTATTTATAAGCTAGCTACACTACCTTATAATTGGACTACTGCTTAAAGTTGGAAAGAGGCTTAATTGGACGTGGGTTCCTTAATATGAAATGTATCTTTGTCTTTCAGGAGTCCAATGGCCTTGACCTTGCATAAAAACTCAATTCCTAACTCAAGTTATGGGCCAAAAATCAAGATTACTTTCCATAATAGAACAATCCATAACAGAATTTAGTACTTAAGTCCAAAACCATAAAACTAATTTAGAACGCAATAGTTTGACCTCAAGCCCATAATGAAAGTTTTTGGAATGGATCTTAGCTATCCTATGTGCTTTGGTTTGCACCAAAATGATAGATGGAGCTTCACTTATGAATGAATCACTGAAACTGGTTTTGGGTTGCAGCACAACACTCTATTCCAGCTTTTAGGCTTTAATTGACCGCCAAAATGGCTGAATTGGACTTTATGCTCTGTATGAAATTTTTAGATCTTTTTCTTAGCTTTCCAAAGACATAAGAATCACTCAAAACTAAGGTCCAAAGCTCAAGATATGCTTAAAAACTTGAAATAGTCTGAAATGGTATAAATTTATCGAATAAATTCAATCAAGCACAAAAACTAAGCCAACCACAAAATCAGTTACAAGTATTTAATTAAACTCATAAACATGACAAAAGACTAAGGATAAAGAGATATAAAAAATGTATAAATTATGTACATCAACATTTTTAACACTTTATCCACCTATGCTAATTTTTCATCTAAATCTAATGGATTTTATTGTATGTCAATAATGTAATCCCTAATTAGCCTTAATTTGACTTTAATTACACCCCATTGTTCTCAATTTACTCTTTTTCCAAAATCCAAGAATGAAAAAATTTTGCAAAAATAAAAAATAAATTTTTTTCTTTTGGTTTTAGATTTAGATAAAAGAGAGAATTGGGAACAAATGGGTGAAAGTAAGATCAAATCAAGACTAATTAGAAAGTGTATTGGATAAAAAATTAGCATAGATGGATAAAGTATTAATAGTACAAATCATAGGTTATTTTTTTACAACACTTAAATCCATGGGTATGTAAATTGAAACTAGGATTATATCATAGGTATATAAAGTATATTTTTTTCTAAATTTTAATTATGAGTAATTCTACAATAAAAATGCTAATTTCCAAAGTCAAAAAACATAAACTAATGAGAAATTAGTTGTTTCTGATGGATTTCCAACAAATAGTAGATGTTGAAAAAACACGGTCAAATTTTTTTTCAAATGTCCACAGACATAAAAAATTAATGGCTATGACATGTGACATTTTGAGCCCATAGACATTGGAAAAAAAGAATGTCAAGTCACACATATGACTCATTTCTGACGTATAGGATTGTCAAACGTGCTGACATCGCATTGCTACATCATCATTTTCAATGCATGTAGACATTAGAAGTGAGAATGACATGAGAGAGCCACATTGTTCATTGAATGTATGTTTGAAGTCTATAGACATGGAAAAATGATGACTTCGCAGTGCCATGTCAACATTTTCAACATTCGTGTACATTAGAAATGGTGTAAAAAAATCTAATGTTGCAAAAAAAATTTAATTAAAAGATCCCTAACACCTAATTAAACAATCACCAGAAGCATAAACTAGCACATTTGTAAAAAATCCACAACATTAATGTAATCAAATTATTGCATTCAATATTTAAAAATTTTTGAACATTCTTAAAGTTTTTAAATTTTCAAATATTCTTAAAGCTCATGTCTAACGTCTTGAGGTACCTATTACGGTAATTTAATCATGAAGAACTAACAATAGCGTCAGCAACTTTTTTTCTCCTTCTGTTTCTCCCTCTTTTTCTTATTCTAAAATGCATTCTTAATCTTGCTGATTGATCTTAAACAATCAACAAAGAGTAGTTATAACAGAATTTACATTATACAAAGCAAAGTTGAAAGAATTGAAGCTCAAAATGAGATAAGAACATGAAATATTGGAGAGAATAAAGCACATGGCCGGTATCCTCATAAATTGACAAAATGATAGGAGAGAATAAAGTAATCTTCTTGTTATAAAGGCAGTAGAAGCTCAAAATGAGATAAGAACATGAAATATAGCAAGCAAACCAAGAGACAAACTTTGAATGGGAAACTAAGAGGTCCGAGTAGATTTTGCATATCACCGGGTTCAAGTTCACATATTGATTTTCATAATTTTGGTCTTTATGTTTTACTGTTTCCAAGCATAGATATGACACATCAGATTAACTTTTGTAACTTTAAACATGAGTAAACAAGAGTTACCTAGCATAAAGGACAGAAGGTAATAAAAAATTGAGAGGTATACCAGCACCTAAAATAATGAATAGATGGATAGATGTCGAATCATACAACTTAAAGCCAAATGTCATCCACATACATTCAGAATAACTTTGGTGATATCAACATAATGGGCTTTCCTCTGTACCATTACCAAATGCTTGGAGAATATATACCAACAAGAGATAATGCTTCTAAAACTATTAAAAAGTAAATATTATAGCAGTTTGGCACAAGAAGAATGAACTAGGAAAACATAGTGTAAAAAAACCACAGGAAAATTTTCTATTAAAAATGAAAATTGCAAGAAATTCTCTCACCTGATTAGATAATGGAACCTGTCTTGACACATCCCAAACAATAAGAAAATTCTCACTGATATTGCTCCTAGATATATCACTAGAAGATATGAATTGCCTTCCATTGATTGTAAACTCAACATCCAAAATTGGACCTAACTGTGGTTAAAGTTATGGGCCACTTTGCTGGTTATGATGTCCCAAAGTCTAACTAATATGGTCCTTTGATCCTCCAATAGAAAGAGGTTTTGATTCTCTAGATGGAACTTTTTGACTCCAACTACTTGGATCTTCAATGAATACCGAAGTCTCCAATCCTTTTTCAACATCAACCAACCTTGATGAACAATCATATCCACAAGAAAGTAAAAAGGCTCCTCACTGAGACCATTTCACATCTTTCACGATTGCATTGTGGATGTTTGGCACACAAGCTTTCTTCTGATTAAGAATATTGATAACACATGAAGAGACAAGGGTCACACATTAGCCTCACTTTGACATGTTGAGCCGATTTCAAAATATTGCACAAGAAAAAAATGTGGAAATTTAAAAAAAAATTACAATAACAGGTCTCAAGAAAAACATCTTATCCTATTCAGTCATCACTTTTATTTCTTATTCATCAAAATTTTTTATACTATGAAAGAAAAATTTGAAATTATCCACTCATCAATGCCAAATATTACATATCTAAGTAGTAAAAGGTAAAAGAATATAATGTTGGGAAAAAGTGATCAAAGGGATCAAGGATGCGCAATAGAATTTTAAATTTTTTTTCTCAATCTGGATCATATTATTTGCAAATTAATTCATAAAGTATTGTACAATTCATGTAACTTACTACTAAGATTTGAATTATACCTTCACAAGAGTTATTCTCAAAATTCCTAGTCTTAAACTCTAAATTTGATCTCTAAACAATTTCTCGAACTTTCCAACAAGTCTTATGATCAAGTCACTACAAGAAAATTAGCTTTCAGTGACGACAAAAGTCATCACTAAAACTTTTAGTGATGACTTAAGTTACTTTCAGTGACGACTAAATATCGTCACATATGCACTGTCACTAAAGGTCTATTGTGATGACTTTCAGAAGTCGTCACTAATGGTGGGCTTTCTATGACGATAAAAAGTCATCACTAAAGGTGGGCTTTCTGTGACGACAAAATGTCGTCACTAAAAGTCAGGCTTTCTGTGATGACAAAAAGTCATCACTAAAAGTCGGGCTTTTTGTGATGACAAAAAGTAGTCACTAAAGGTGGACTTTTTGTAATGACGAAAAGTCGTCACTAAAGGTGATTTTTTGTGACAACTTTTGTCATCACTAAAAGTCGGGCTTTCTGTGACGACAAAAAGTCGTCACTAAAGATGACTTTTTGTGATGACAAAAAGTCATCACTAAACGTTAGACGAGGCTTTCTGTGACAACTTTTGTCGTCACTAAAGGTTCATTTTCTTTTTTTTTTCCTCAAAAAAAGAAAAAGAAATGATACCTTGGTTGATACCTAATGTAATTGTAATCATACCATATAAATTGCATATTAATAAATATATAATTAATTTGAATATTTCCATTAATATTATACAAAAATGAAAAAAATCACACATACACATTACAATTCAAAATTCAAGTACATAGTGTCAAAAAACTACAATCTAAATCTTTGTCTCATTCAGGAAATCCAGAAGTCAGGTGCTTAGGTTTTTTTTCAAAATAATACATTCAAAACATTAAGCACTTGGTTCTCTACTAGGAAAATTTGCTCCAGGATCACATGTATTGTTGTTTGGACGAATAACCTGTAAAAATTTAATAAATCATTACAAATGTTTGCAAGCCTTTGCAACAATACCCAACATCCCAATATATAAAGACATTTCCAATATGT
>JANHAO010018632.1:0-13525 GCA_026873985.1 Saraca asoca
AAAGGGTTAGCAACTATCCTGAACAGTCAGAGAGGGAGAAGGCAACATGGATTATACGTCTCTTTTATCAGGTATTTCTTTAACCTTCTGTATTATTAAGATTAAACATGTTATAAATTAGACTAATTGTGATCTAGGTTTTTCAATAACAAATAATAAGCTGAAAATTGAGCTTGACATGTGTGTTAAAATAGAGAATGTATGTCTGAACTTTTTAAAATTACGGATATTGTCCCAGAATCGAGCTTGACACACGTGTCGAAATAGAAAACGGTTATCCAAACTTTTTGAAATTACGGACACGGCCTCGACACGTTTCTTGTCGGTGTCGATGAGTGTCGGTGTTGAAAACGTTTCTGACACACGGACACGGTTGCTATATGAAGTGTCGGTGTATCGTAATAAAATTTCATGATAAAAGACATATAAAAAACTGTACGGAACTACAGTTGCGTTGAAAAAAGTTCTAAGAACTTTTCCGTGTATATCCCCTGCAATGATAACTAGTATGACTAGCATTAATGAAAAATATAAACTGAAAAAAGGGACCAAAGAAAAAAAAATTTCAGTATTGAGTCACAAAGTACATATATTGCTAAGTGATGCATGAATTACAAAGTAAATACAATGAAGTCTCAAAAGTCAATAAAATTAGCTAACAACCCCTTAGTGGGCGGCTAGACTACTCAATATTATTAATACAATATCCATAACCCAAAAAAAAATTCATCATCAAACTCATCAGCACCAACTAAAACAAATACTTTACAAAGCCAAATCACCCAAATGTCAGCGGTCTTCAGTATCCAGTTGAGAATTCACAGTTAACATACTCTGCGCAAAAAAGTGTAACTCACAGTGAATAATATAATATAGACATTGAAATCAAAAAGGTCACCCACAAAAGCAAAGTTAACATTTTTCAAAGGACATAGCAGAATCCAATGTGCTCTGGGTCTGTCCTACACCTCCAACCTTGACCCTCTTAACTTTTATTTACCCATTTTGCTATGTGAGAGAAATACTTATTATGAAAAATAAATTTTAAAAAATAACTTATTATTTATTCATGATTTTAAAAAAAATTCTCAAAATTAATTATTACAATCTAAACGCAAATCTAACTTAACTAATACTTGTTTGTGTATATATATTTGCTATTTAATAGTTAACAATTTTGCAACGTGTTATTATTTTTCAACTTCGGTTAATATGGGCGAAGTACGAGATTCCGCTCGCTAACACCAAATTACAATTAGCACCTTGTAATACAAAATTGTAATATCTCAAGCCTCTACCAATCACTTTTATTCATAAAAACAATTGAATAATCATAGTTTCATATTTTTGAGATTATTTTTACATCCACGGACATATCCACGACACCTAAACTAGAAGTCTCAAATTTTGTGTAAATGCAGATAAGGAAGTATGGCTAAATCTAATTGTTTATATATATATATATATATATATGTTGATTGCATCTTCAAATGTAATCCAATGTATATATAGATACTTATACAATTTAATTATTTATTTATATATTTATTGATCACATTTTTTTTTATACCATATAAATGATGATATTTTAAATCACTCCTTAATCAATAGTTACAATATTACATTTAGAATATAATTACTTTGGAATTGGAAAAAAGAAAAAGATGAAAAATAGTTTTTCTCCTATATTTTTATGCTTACTTTTTTGTCCATTTCCTTTCAAAAACAATTTTGGGCTCCTCTTAAAATAACATTCATGACTCTCATTAGATATTATTATTGATTGAATTCAAATTAATAACATCGGCACAAAATCAATCCACTTATCATTAAACAAGTAGTTAGATATCGAATTAATCATAAAATTTAAAGTTGTTGGTCCTGAAATATATTTAGATCTTGCCCTTTTTACACATATAAAATATGTATATTCTTTTTAAAGTGAAATTAGATTTTTGTTTCACAAGGTTTATCAAAAAGACTTTATTAGAATCACTAATGTAATTAGGAATTCAATTTTAATACCAGTTCAGTAATTAAACAGAATTACAAAATTTGAAAATGCAAAAGAATTGTATATCGGAGTTCAAAAATAATAAACCAGAAATCTTGCGTGCGACAGAAATAAAATGTGTAGAAATATAAAAATCAATAAAGACACAGATTTTTAAACTAGTTCAATTTAAATTGAAATCGCAGTTTAAGTCTACGTCCACTGGATCAATCCTTAATCAGATGACCACTTTTATTACCTACCATAGGAATTAATCGAGCTTCTGCACACTAGTTCACATAAGATTTAGACTGGACTCTTGCCTATCTATTGCACAAGATTTGATCGAGCTCTTACTAACTTAAATACAATAATTCTTTTATCTCATACAGACTATGACTAACCTCATAATCTAGAGATATTCCAAGAATTCAATACACTTTCAACTAGCTGTAATCAAGGTCACAACTAAAGAAGATGCAAAGAAAAGATCAACCTCTTCCTCTGTATCTCTGATTTCTATTAATCTAGAAATCATAAAAGACAAATAACTAGATTCCTATTAACCTAGAAATCTGAAAGGTAATCAAGAAGTATGGTAAGAAATACAATACTAAGGTTTGAGATGAATATCTCAAACATCTAATGTGAATTCTCTTTAATTTCAATTCAAGATCCTTTGAATTGAGAAATCTGATGAGGTAGATGTAAATCAGATAAAGCTTTATTTTTTTTTCCTGAGTTTTGCAATTGAAGAAATGAGAAAATATGAAAATTGATTGAGTTTGAAATAAGGCTAAGGGTATTTATAATTGTTGTAATTGACTTTCAAAAAATAATTAGCTTTCTATCCGTGAATCAATTAGTAGCGGTTACCAATAATGAATTGATTTGTGAATCGATTTGTTTATGAATATCATAAAGAAATTCATGACTGAATCGAATCATAGTATTATACAAATAGGTTTTGAATTAATTAGGGAATCGATTCAGAAAAAATTCTTAACCTTCGATAAGAAATATTATTCAAAACTTTTGTTCATGAATTGATTGCTGAATCAATTCGAGTAGATTTTCACAAGTTCTTCCATGAATTGATTCATGAATCGATTCACATAGTAAAAAATGATTTTTATAAAACTTGCATTTGTGAAAAATCATTTGAAAATTTTGTTTGAAAAATATTTTATTTTAGCTTACTTCCAATGGTTTATTTCTACCTCAATTTTAGTGTTTTAAGAAGTTTACTTGAATTAAATTATATTAGAATTCATTTACAATAGATCTTTAAAAAAATCAATAACACTAAATCTAATGTTAGATCTCTTGATATCTTGAATGTCACTTGATCAACTTACATTTACAAAATGAACAAATGCTATAAACATATAGTTCGATTGTGATATCAAATAAAATTATTTTTTAACATCAAAACTGAAGAATATATACTAGTAAGGCTAACAAAAGTCATATAAATAATATTCATTATTAAATATACATCTATATATTTTACAATTAACTCTTCCATTTGTTACCTACACCTGTATGAAAAAAATTCATATATCAGAGAAATTAAAGATAGGTTATAAGAATCAACTTTGTATATCCTTAATAATTTCATGCAAGTAAATTTGAAATTCATATTAATTATCTATTTGTAAAAGCATCCTGAAAACAAAACAAAATAGTACTACACAAAAAAAAAAGAAATATAGATAATTGATGCATCATGAAAATTTTGTATCATTCTAAATAAAAAGAATATTTTTAATTTATGAAATTCTGTAATTATTTTAAATTATCTTTACAAAAGCATTTTTAGTTAATCATTACATAAAAACTTGGACCATTGTTCTCACTGATCTAGCTATATTGATATTTCTTTGAGAGATTAAATATCATCTATCATATTATTTAAGGAAAACTTCCAATGACACATCTTAGCCAAATGTTTACTAAAATTCCACGAGATACTAAAGCTGAACGGCGGGAAAGGTTTTAGAGGGATGAAAGCCTGCAAGCACAGAAAGTCAGTCATACATGGTGGAAATGGTCCATTAAGCACATTCTGATGACTAAGTTAGCATCTGAGTAGAGTTTTGAATAATATAAGGCAAGATGATCCAAGGAGTGAATACCATGTGGTATTTATAGGTGTTAGGTGCACTAATTAATGTGCCTCTAGGTGAATGGCATGTGACCACTTATCTTTAATACATTGGAGATGCTTGCAGGAATCTCACTAAATAGTTGATATTATCACATTTATACTGGCCTGATCATATTTTTTGTCATCAGTATGTTAAAACGGTTAGTTTATGTAATTCTTCCTTAAAACGTCCTAGGTAGTTCAACCATGGGAGTAGTTAATTGACTGGGGCAGTCTAGGCCACACCGATTCCACCAATCTTTGGCTGATTGACCATTGGTTGATCGACTGAGGACTAGCTAAATTGGGTTATGTCATTTGCATCTTTCCCACCCGGGGGTTATGCATTCAACTTTACTAGAAGACCTTCCGTTTTGCATAGCAACTGTCACTTGCATTCCACCTGTCACTACATTCCTAACATTATTATGGTTTACTATCTTCAGACTTATAATAGTCACTTTGGTGACATGGATCACCATTTGGGCCGTTGATCTTGATTGTCCCAGACTGTTGGATCTGCCTTTATTCCTTTATAAAAACTGGTTGTAGACCTTTAATGCCTTTGTGCTTTTGCTCACCACTTTCTTGCTAACCTACCATTTCTACTTTGCTCCTGCATTATCCTTGCCTCAAACTTCGGAGGTTTCACTAGCCATTTTTGCTACTTCTGGCCATGCTTTTATGCCTCTGTAGGTATTTTCCTTTTTCTTTACTTCTTTTGCATTATTGTGCTTTTAGTTTTTTACATTTTTCTTTTGCAAAAAGCATTGAATACTGTAGTTCACCTTTTGCACTTCTATCTGGTGTTTGTGCTTTGTTGTATTCATGCTTTAACCTGAGTTACACAGAAGAAACCAATGCTTTTACCCTCCTTCTCTAAAATTTCTTCCCTTAAAATTGGAGTTTTTATTTAGCTATTTGCATTTGATTTCCTTTCCTACTTCTTTTGCCCTTCTTAATGGCTTTTTCTTTTAAATGTGGGCTTCGCTATTATGTTTTTTTCCCTTCATGTCTGTAGACCATGTGACTCCATTGACTTGCCATCAGACTCTAACTCTTTTTTAGACTTTGGTGAATACTCCCTTAAAAAGATCATCTACAACTTTGCTTTTCCTTTTCGATTGATCATGGTCAACCAATCTCGTGATGAGTGAGGAAATGAACGGGCTCACATCATAGATGTCGACCAGATAATCTCAAGGACATCCACCCTGACGTGAAGTCTATAGCCATTTTTGCTAACTAGCTAGATCCGAACGTAATCTAGGAGTTAGAGAAAATCCACATTTTGGAAGAGTCTATTAAGGGGATTGTCTTTGTGTCTAACTTGGAAGACGAGTGAGTTTGCAACTACAATACTTTTTCTTTTTTTATGTTCTATAGGGATGTAGTCGATCGACTCTAGGTTTGCCCCATTTTACCACTTTTCAACAAAGCATCCTTTGCATAATCAACATCTACCCTTCTTAACTAACTTGGAATGGTTAGCCCTTTTTTACCTACTTTGAAGTACTGAGTGCTCGCGTTTGACTCAAATCAATCACCGAGTCTTTTTTTTTCCTTTTCCTACTCTAGGTAGACAAACTAAAGGTTGGGTGCACTTCCTTTAACATCCTAACCAAGTAATCCTAGAGAATATGCTTACTAGTGTTCAGACTTGGAAACATTCTTTTTCAAGGCTCAGGTTGCCAAAGGATTTCACCCTTACTTCCTCTAGGAAAAGTAACCGCTTTACCCTGTTAAGTGGACTAAATCTCTAAAACCATCTTTGGGCCATGCTTTTGAAGATCTTTTGATCATCGAGCAAGATTTTGTGATCCGTCTTCTAGTGTTAGGACCGTTCAATGCCTAAGTCATTCTTCATATGAGACTTACTACAACACTCTTGCTCATTTTACTTTGTTGACTTCTTGCTTTATTTTCTGGTTGCTAGTTAAATAGTTTGAGTATAGAAATTCAACATTCGAAGATGGATCTAAAATGGATGGTTGAGATTCACGATTGGGCCTATGCCAAGGATAAACCCATCATGCTACCCATGACCTAAATTTAGCCGGCACCAACAACTGAGGTTGCTTGTAGCTCTCCTTCATTCGATCGATTTGCTTTTGCCTTTAGTTGTGGCAAAGCACTAGCCACAAAGAAATGCAAAACTTCCTCTAAAGAACCAAGCAAGGGCAAAGGCAAGGAATTGAGCCCACCTAATACATTTGCCCTTCCCATAAAAAAGATCAAGGTGGGTAATCAGAAAAAGCTACTACTAATTGAATCTCCTGAAAGAAATGGTCTAGCTTTTAATACCTTAGATAGCCTGTGGTATAAAGATGTTAACTACAACATATTTTTGCACAACCAATTGCTTCTCCTAATTGACCATGACTGTGCAGAGGAATTTATATTTAACTATGGCCTTCTACGCTTGTTGAAAGCTTCTATTATTTAGATGGCCCACTCCCTTGCCAACATGTTGGCTACCATTCCATCCTTTGATCTGAATGAAAATGAGGTGGCAAAGAGCAACTATTTTGCTATAGAGGAATTAAACAAAAACCTAGAAACCAAGTTTCAAGAGGTAGTCAGTCAGGACAAAAGTATTATTGATTTGACTAACCGTATAGTCGAGTTGGTGAAAGAGCAAGATACCTTGTCTTAATGAAATGAGACCTTGGCAACCGAGTAGAATGTTTTGTCACAAAAGAGCAACAACATGACAAAGGAGCTGGAAGCCAAATGGCAAGCTCGAGCAGACTGCGAGGCTACTTTTAAGAAAGAACTTATAGCTATCGTGTATGAGACTGAAGACCTTAGTTTTCCAATAACGTAATTAGGGGATTTTTTAGTGCTATTAACTAGATCCAACATTTTAACTCAGGTGTCACTTTAGTTCTATCCAAGCTTCAGCAGGACAAAACATTGGAGGAGGTATTACAAAGCTTGCCCAAGGAGTAGGTTTAGCTTCTTCTTTTTTTTTTTTTTAGACTTGCACTTCTTGGAGATTTTAATGAATCTATATTGTTTTCACCTTCTTGCATCTTAAATTAGGCTTCCAATGGGCCATTTCATTCTACTAATCACTTATTATAATATTTACTTATTTTCGCTAGGATGAGCCACCAACGGGCCACTACACCTTACTGAACGACCATGTTTTTACTGGCTTTCACTTGAAACCCTCTTCTATTTGAACTGTACTCTTGTTATTGTTGCCTTTTTTATGTAAATACTATGCTAAGTGGTTATATAAATTTATATTTTGATGTTTTTACTTTTTTGATTGACTGTATGCACACCTGCTTGCACATTAATCTTCTCTGCATATTTGAATAGGCATAAACTCATATATTTGCTTAATATTGTTCCTCTTATACCTTCCATAGGTTCTAAGGTCTATTAGATAATTGACTCTTGAATACATTCAAATGTCCTTTGAGGAGCTAAACTTAGCACATGTGCTATCGCCATGAGATGTTTATACACTTTCAATTTGTGCCAGGGGATCTATTCAAATCAAATGATCTACTCGAATGTTTCTGTGTATAGGGGGATCTACCCAGACCGAGGGATCAGCTCAAATTTTTGTTTATTTTAGAGTTCTGTTTAGACCGAGGAATCTGCTTAAATTTTTGGTTATTCTAGAGGATTTGTTTGGACTGGGGATTTGCTTAGATTTTTGTGTATACCAAGAATTTTTATGGACTGAGGGATTTGCTCATATTTTTAAGACATATGAGATGTAATTCTCTTCTTTCATTCCTCTATGATGGATACATTAAATACTGCTCAAGTAGCTAAACTTGTACATGATACTATTTCAAATGTGTGACATTCTATTTTTGAAGAAGAGGTTTCCCTTATATGGTTTCTAGGTGGTAGGTGTCATTGATAAGACTTTCTTGCACTCTAAATAGTCCATCTCATGTGGCGGCCAGTTTTCCTTCATTTTGTGCTTTTTGTAGGTTATTTGCCCTTTGCAAGACCAAGTCTCATTTTATGAAGGTTTTGCTTCTTACTCTTTTATTTGTAATTTTGACAATCTTTGCTTTATAGCATTCATTTTGCAATTGAGCTACTTCTCTTATTTCAATCAACATATCTAGTTCTTCCTTTTTTTTGTTTTCATTTTTCTACTGCTCGTACTACTTCCTCCTCTTAGAACATTGCCTTAATTCAATAGGAAGCATAGCTTCACTTTCATAAGTGAGCCCAAAAGGAGTTTCACCAGTAGCTGAGGGCACAATAGTTCCACATAACTACTGAACACTTGGTAATTCTTCACCTATCCCCCCTTTGCTTCATCTAGCCTTTTGCACAGTCTTTCTAAAATGATTCTATTTGTCAGCTTAACTTACCCATTTGACTGGGGGTGTTCAACAAAAGTATACCTTTGTTTAATTCCCAACCTTCATTTCAAAGCATGTAAGACTTTGTACTTTCGCATAAGATGTGAAAAAAGGAATATACCTTTGACTAAAATCTTGGAAGTCATGGCTAACAAATTGCTTCCTATTATCCGATATAATTGTAGTCGAAAGGCTATACCTGAAAGGCAGATCAACAAGCTTCTTGCAATGAAACTTATAATTACAGAAATTTTATCAGCAGATGATGTTTTTCCAAATGAATTTTTATATGTTATTTAAGGTTATGTTTTTAAGGGTTTCTACCTTTATCCATTTGGTGAAATAGTTGACTGCTACCACCATATACTTTAGCTAGCTAGGAGCTATTGGGAAAGGACCTAGCAAATTAATGCCCCATTGATCTAACAACTAAAGAGCGAAGATGGACATTTACTTAATGGTTAGCTGCCTCTAAACTTTTGTAAACCTTTAGCACTTTTCACAACTTTGTACTAGCTTTAAGGTTTTCTATTTCATTTTTGGCCAAAAATACCTCGATTGAATGACCTTTAGTGCAACTGTTGTTCCTGCCATATGAGACCCATAAATGCCTTCGTGAATCTCCCTTAAAACATAATTAGCTTTGCTTGGTCGAAGACACTGCAATGACAGAATGGAGAAACTCTTATTATACAAATGTCCTTCTTCCACAGAAAAGTGTGCTATTCTCCATTTGACATTTTTGGCTTCCCTTTTATCTTCTAGCAACTTCCCCTCTTCCAAAAACGTTACTATCGAAGTTAACCAAGACAATTCTTGTTTTGTGCACATCACTTCATTTGTACAAAGAGCTTGCAAGGTCTTTTGGATTACTGTTCTATTACTCACTGCTACTTTAGCGCTAGCCATCTTGGCCAATGCATCCTCATGCTCATTCTTCTCCCTTAGGATCATTGCTAGGTCAAACTTGAACTTTTTTTAACAAAGCCTTAGCAATGCCTGCATATGTTGCTAATGTTAGCTCCTTTACTTCGTAATCCCATCTAACTTGAGCAATTACCAATTAAGAATTACTCAAGATTTTCAAAGATCCTACCTAAACTTCCTTGGGTAACTTTAGCCTACTATTAACACTTCATATTCTGCTTGGTTGTTCATTGCTTTGAAGTAAAACTTTAGTGAAAATTCTAAAACCAAGTATGTAGGTCCCTCCAAGATTACCTCTACTCCACTACCTTTTCTGTTTGATGAGCCATCCATGTATAGTGTCTAGGTTAGACTATCCAACCCAGGCTCTCCTGTTTTTGCTAGTTCAATCATGAAATTTACTAATACATATGCCTTAACTGCCTTCCTTACTTTATACATGAGTGTGTATTCAAATAGCTCTACTGACCAAGTGACTAATTATCCTACTAAGTCAGGCTTTTGCAAAACCTACCATATTGGATCGTTCGTTTGAACAATAACTTGATGGCTCTAAAAATAAGGATTCAATTTTTGAGACATTGTCAATAAAGTAAAGGCCAATTTCTCTATCTTCTAATACCTCACCTCAGCAGCATACAGTATATAACTCATAAAGTACATGAGTCTTTGTTCATTTTCGTTTTCCTAGACGAAAATTGAACTCACTACCTTTGCTGTCACTGTTAAGTATATGAACAATATTTTCGCTAGCTCCAATCGAGTAATTATGGGTGGTGTGGCTAGATACTTTTTTAATTCTTGGAAAGCTCATTCATAGTCTTTACTCTATTTGAAATTTTTAACATTTTTAAGCAACTTAAAGAAATGAGAATGTTTGTCAGCTAACCTGGGCATGAAGCGTGCTAAGGCCACAATCCTTTAATTAAGCATTTGCACCTCTTTCACTATTACTGGGCTTTTCATGTTGATTATGGCCTAGCATTCGGATAGGTTAGCCTTAATACCTCACTCTGTAATCATGAACCTCAGGAATTTGCCAGCCCTTACCTCAAATGCATACCTTTTTGGGTTCAGCCTCATATGAAACTTTCTCAAAGTCTCAAAGGTTTCCCTCAAATCCTTCCAATATTGCTTCGAATTTCTCAACTTAATAATCATGTCATCTACATAGACTTTCATATTCCTTCCAATCAAATCTTCAAAAACCTTATTCATCATTCTCTAATAGGTTGCCCCTACATTTTTTTGACCAAATGGCATGATCCTATAGTAGAATGTTCCTTAGTTGGTGATGAACGCTATTTTGCATTTGTTTTCAGGATGTATCTTTAATTGATTATACCCCAAAAAAACATCATTGAAACTTAAAATCTAGAAGCCTGCAACCTTGTCCACTAGATGATCAATATTTAGGAGCGAGCATGAATCCTTGGGGCAAGTTTTGTTAAGATCAGTTAAGTCTACACACATTCGCCATCCTTCTAAAGCCCATTTAACCAAGACCATATTTAACAGCTAGGTAGGGTGTGAAACTTCCTTAATGAACCCTGCACTCAATAGTTTATCTACCTCCTCCTTTATCACTTTCTACCTCTTTGACCCATGATTTCTTTTCTTCTATTGAATAGGTTTTATGCCTAAGTTGATCGAAAGCCTGTGACAAGCCACTTCTGGATCAATCTCTAGCATGTCAGTCAGTGCCTAAGCAAACACATCGATGTAGCTCTATAGAAGTTCCATTAATCAATTGCAATCCACCTTTTTCAAATTTGCCTTAATTTTCATTGTTCTTTTATCATTATCATCGAAAATTCTTACTTCTCCCATATCTGAACCTAACTCTGGTCTACTAGAATTGTTTTGTCGAATGTCTAATAAGGCAGAATCTATCATTTGACATTCACCTTTTATGCTAAGCGTTGATCTTGCTATACTAGTGCTTTCTTAAAGCTTGGCCAAACTTACCATATAGCATTCTGAGTGACTTGCCGATCAACTCGTACCTCCCCAATGCCTCCTTCTGCCAAAAATTTCATTAATAAATGAAGGGTGGAGATGATAGCTCTTGCTTGGTTCAATGAAAATGGAATTATAAGCATTATTTGGGGTAGCAACCATAATGAATGTGATGTTAATGTTTTTTTATCAATGGTTGGGTTCCAACATCAATCTTAGAGTGACAGTTCCTTCTACTTGGACTTGCCCTTTGTGAAACTAACCAAAACACTTGTGTAAGATTTATACATGTTTTTAGGAATATTTAAAGCTTCCATAATATGCAAGAATAAAATATCAACGAAACTTCACTAATTGACAAGTATACCCTTAATAATGAAATTGTGCAATAGAGTCAAAATCATCATCAGATCATTGTGATCCCTATCAATATCATAAAGTCTTGTTCTGTGAAATAGATTAGCTCATAATGCTCTTTCTTTCTTTTTCCCTTTACTACCATAACCGCTTGCAAATGCCCCCTTTTTTAGCATTGCTGGAAACTCCTCCACCTACAAAATCATTAGTAATCATCTTTATTGGTCCTAGAACAGAGGAAGCCGCTTCAACTTGTTTATGATCCTCTTGGCTGGGCCGTGAAGAACACTCTCTTTCCCTATCTTATTTCTTCCCTTCCTTTACATGAAATTTTTTATATTTTGACAAATGACCATGTCTTATAAATGTCTCAATTTCATCCTTCAAAGTAACATATTCAACTGTGAGGTGCCCACAGTCTCCAATGAAACTTGCAAAACTTGGACTTATCAACTGTGGGGTACTTGCACTGCTTTTGTGGAGGGAATTTCATTAATTCTATTGCTTGGAATCCTGCACAATGCTGCTGATTGGTGCATTCAATAATTCATACTTGTTAAATTGGCCCTGAGAAGGGCCCCTATCACAATTTGAAGGTCACTCTCTAGAAGACGCATTATTAGATTGCATTTGTTCAATCTAGTGCCAAGTGAGTTCCACTTCCTCCACATTGATGTATTTATCTTATCGAGCAAAAAGCTCTCAGAGGAAATGGTAAGGTACTTGACTAATGAAAGGGAGAAATGGCCTGATCGAAATCCTGCACTGATTTAATGCATAACTAGTCCCTCATTAAGATCTTAAATTTCCAATGCCAATGCATTGAAATGAGCCAAATATTCTTTAAGGTTTTCTCATTACCCTTGCTAAAAGTTGACCAAAGTGGTCAACGTCTTTTGGGGCACACTAATGGTGGCAAAATGCATGGAAAATGCATTAGCTAATTGCCAAAAATTACTAATCGATTGCCTTGACAATGTTGTGAACCATCGTAGACTAGCCTTTTTAAGAGTTGTAGAGAAAGCTCTATACATCATAGCATCTGGAGCACTTGACAGCAACATTGACACTTGAAAAGCCTCTAGGTGCTTTTGTGGATCAATTATGCCATCATATAGGTCTATGTGGGATGGTGGCTTGAAGTGAGCAGGTAATGAATCAACCATCATAGCCATTAAGAAAGGGTGACTCTCTTCCTAGTAGGAGGACAATTGTCTAGATGCTTGGGTGAGGTCTATTTCATTGGGTCATATGATTCTTAAGTGTGGGGAAGATAGTGGCGAGAATCTACCGTATGTGGCAAAGCAAAGGAAATATTTAGGACTAAGGGTCCAATTGATGTTTGAATTTGAGAGGTATATGGGAATGAGATATAGGGAGTATAGGATAGGTGTGGGTGAGCAATTCCTTGTGGAAGAGTAGCAAGAATTGTAGAGAATGCTAGTAAAGGGGATGGAGGAGGTAGTGAAAGATGGTGCTCAAAGATAGATTAGGGCAAAGTCACTTGAGGCACAGGTGAAGTAGTCAGGCTAACCTCCCTAAGAATAAGGCTTATGGGATCGAATGATGGTGGAGGCAAGGTTGATTACACCTGAGCATGATGAAGAGCATTATGTAAGTTTGCTTGGCCAAAAGGGGGTAGCAAGGGTCGAAAATTTCAAAAAAATTTCTCCCCTTTGGTTGAGCAAATCTCCCATAGATCCACTGGTTTAAGGTCCCAAAATAACCTAGATCAAATCTAGAGTAGAAGAAGAGCTTACTAACTTTTAGTCCAGCTCTTTCACAGCGGAAGACTTT
>JANHAO010018633.1:0-13517 GCA_026873985.1 Saraca asoca
GAATCATGTCCATTAAATGTTCTGTGGGAGAAATGCTTGGGTTGGCTTAAGCATTAAAGTTGGTTGACTTTTCAATAGTCTTGTGTAAAACGCAATTGGTGATTACATTTTATTGGTTAGAAATGAATCACATAATTAATGCAATCAAATGGCAGACAGCACTACAGTTGGAGTTAATTTCACGTTGTTACCCCTAAAGTTCTAGGCCAATTAGGTCGACCTCTTAGAAAGTTCTTTCTGGGTGCATATTTTTATTAGTTTGTAAATTATAATGGAAAAATGAAAGATTTTACAAGAGGTAAAGTAGAATATGAATGGTATTATCAAAAGATATCATATCATATTTAAAATATGAAAAGATATTTTTTAAGAGTGACATCTGCCATCAGGCAGCCATTATTTCTTAGAGTACCCATACTTTGATATGGGGAGTGCATTCTACTATACAAGATGGTGTATATATTCTTAATCATGAATTTTATTTTTTATATAAAATTTATTTTTTAATTTTTTAACTATATTTATTTTTATTTATTTATATTCTAACTTATACATGAATTAGTAGGCATTATACACTACATTATCATCAGTAAGTACGGGGGTGTATGACTTATATGGAAAAGTATTTCAAAACCCAGTTAAAAGATGTTATATATAGAACTTGGGGACAAAGTTTTCATACTTTATTTATAATTTAATTTTTTTAAACTTTTTTCTAACTATTTGATGCTTTTCTTATTTTTTTTAACTATAGAAGTATTAGAAATAGAACCCTTCTTATAATAAGGATATATGGAAGAACTTCAACCACAAAGGTTCTAACAAAATAAAGAATATAATTGATAAGGTGTAGAAGAAGTGGCCAACTCAATCCAACTAGGTTAAGGGCGAGGAATGGGAATGACTTCTCAAGTATTAGGAGGATCCTAAATTCAAGTCCAAATCTGAATAAAATAAAAAAAATAAGGCCTTGAATGCAACAGGACATGGTTCCTCATTACACACTGGCGAATCCATCCTCATAGTAAAGCACCAGCTGCGTATAGTAATGTTATTTTAACTTAATGTAATTTATGCTATTTACATTGTTGTAGTTAGATTCATATTACAATTTATATTGTGCATAAAAATTTCATGTTGTGCAGATAGTTGAAATAGAGGTTGAGTGTCCATGGATAGCTTTTTCCGCCACACCCACATCTAGAGGGACAGGCAGTGGGTCGCATCTCGAGCTGCATAATCCTATGTAAGCAGTTTCTCTTTAGTTACATTTTTGTTATTAATGTATTGTATGTTTGGTAGCAAAAATATTACATTTATAATATAAAATAATTAATTATTTTAATTTGTAAGAGAATTTCAATAAAAGAAAAAAGGACTTGGCACAGACTCAAATGTAGAGGGTCCTGAGCGCTCCATGGACATGGTTGGTGATGTGGTGGAGCCATTTGATCATGATTAGTGGATGGATAACATGGGCAGAACCAATAAGGGGTGGATCTATGGGTTGGAGGTCTGAGGCCATCGAGGGGACAATTACATCGACTATTGGATCTCACACCAAGAGCATGTTACATGATGCATTGGAGTAGTTCATGCGTATTATTGATGAGATGCAGGTTATTTTTGCTTGGACGGAGCATTTTCTGCAAACTTAGTAGCAATAGTAAAGTTAGCATTTACTACATCTTTTTCCTTCATCTCATCCTCATCCATATGGCTACCACCGACTCCCTACCTACTATAAGCCTCCTCCTACTTACATGTACCCGCTGCCATCATTATAGCTAGTTTCACCACCATCAACTCAGAACACTGGTTGGCCCACTAACTTGCAGTAATAACTAAATGCTACTTGAGATCAAAAAATTGATACTTAGTTACTCTCCGATCTTGATTTGTAGTTATATTTTTATATTTTTATTTGAATAATATGTTTCTTACATCATCTATTTGATTAATATAATTTATGGATTATTTTACTAATTTATATATTTATAACTATTCATGTGCATTGTATTTTAATTTTAATTGTTAATTAAAATTAATTTTAAAAAATCTCTTAATTTTTTTGAAAAATATATTAATAAAAATTAAAAATAAATTTTAGAAAATTATATTAATTAATATTTTAGAAATTATATTATTTTGACAAGTTTTCAATAACTTTTAGGATGAAATTCATGATATATTTTTGATGGAGTCTCTAATAAATTTTTTAACAGATTTTCGACTGCTATTCTAACGGATTTTTGATGGATAAAAGAGAAAATAAATTCTATGAAAAAATTTTCACCTTAAAATTTGTCATAAATTTATTTTTGATGATGATTTCACCAATAACTATTTTCTATTAAAAATTGGTATTTCAAACAGAACTATCATAATTTTTGAAGGAAATTTCTGTTGGAAATTGCGCATTTCTTTTAGTGACTATTGTTGTGTTCTATAGGACAAGGCAACCCACACCCAAGAAGAGAGTCAATTGGGTGCTTTCAAAACTTTCATAAATTTTAAAATTCTTATTGAAGAACATTTAATTTTGTAGAGTCATAAAGATTATTTCAATTTCAACAACTTAAGATAACTTTATAAACATGTTTACACTTAAAATATAACAAACCAAACACTTATGCAAAATAATGCATTCAACTATATATAGACAATATATCAAGAAGCACATTCATATATAAATATCACTCTTTTCAAGCATTTTAACATCTAACCAACAAGAAAAATTTTGAAGCTCAATATATCCAACAATTTATATCAACAAAAGCAGAGCATGTCTATTATTCAAATATGCAATATCATTGAGCCAATACACAAATAATTTCAATAATATAAATCAAGCAATTCAAAGTTTGTAGCTCAAATTGATCAATATCAACAAGAGTAAGAAAATCAGTACAATATAAATTGCTAGAATATAAAAAAGAGTAGGGAAAGAGGAGTTAAATATAAAAATTTTCCTCTCTTTATTATTAAGTGTGTGAAATTGTTTTATATTATTTGCAAATAAAAATTAAATTCTTATTATTTTTTATGTAAAATTATACAATTAATTGAAACAAAAAATTTTTATAAATAAGAAAATTGATAGTGAGAAAAGATAATTTTAAAATATGCATATCAAAATATCTATTAAAGAATTAATTATTAAAATATGAAAAATAAATAGATATAAAAGGTCAAGATAGAAGAAAATAATCACCCCAAATTAAAATTCAAGAGTGAAATTCAAATGCTTTTTGAGATAATATATATTATATTTTTATTTTGCAAATTGAATTGGAGTCCACCGTCTGGGCCACTTTCACTTACAGCTTGAATGTCGTACTCTCATTATGCAGACAGCCGCTAATAGACTCCCGTCCATTTAATGTTCCATAGGAGAAATGCAATTGGTATAAAATGTAATTGGTGACGCCGCTGTCATGGTTTGACCCGTGTATTAAATGTACTCCACCTGTTAACTGTCTGCCATTAAGTGGATGGGCCTGCGTGCACAGCGATAATTTAAGCCGCCATAAGCTTTTGTTATCTGGAAATATTATTGATCTAAGTTATAAAAGATTTGTCAATCATATAAGTAAGTCCAAGAAATTATATTATTGATCCCTTCGTAAATAGGAGGAAGATCCGTAGCCGATCTTTTGATTAATTTGAAATTCTAGAATGATCAAATTAATTCTTGAATTTTCTTTTATAAAAAAAGATAAGAGATAAATTTTTTTATACTAAAATATGTACCTTGTAGTAATGCTATTGATATCTACGCATCTAAATCACTTATTTTTGTTGGAGCCATCAAATAATTATTTCATGAACATATTTTATGAAATATGTTTGATATTTTTTTTCATAAAATAAGAGTTTTAATTATATTTGATTTGATGTTTAAGGCTGGGTTTGAATAGATTTAAAATTGAATAGATAAGGTGGATTCATAAATATCCATCAATTATTCAATTGGATTTGAATAGATTTAAAATTGAATAGACAAGATGGATTTATAAATATCCATCGGATTTAGAGATATTTAAAATTGAATAGATAAGATGGAATCATAAATATTCATTAATTATTAAGTTGGATTTGGATAGATTTAAAATTGAAAAGATAAGATGGATTCATAAATATACATTAATTATTAAGTTGGATTTGGATAGATTTAAAATTGAAAACATAAGATGGATATATAAATATCCATCAATTATTCAGTGGGAATATTAGTAATGACAAGTTAGAAGGTTAAAGAAGCACATTGTTTAACTTTATCAGGCAGAAAGAATGTAAGACAGTGAAGAGATGATATGCCAAATCAAAGTTTCTAGCTTATTGATAAGATTCTTCATCCTTCAAGTCATGCACCTACGTGCAACCTATTTAATAGCATGTTTGTTTTACAGTTTGGCCCTATCTGCCTTTCCATTTTAGCATAATAATTAAAGCTCCTTTTGTTTTGTTTAAAATTTTTCGTATGACAAATTTCTCATTATTTGTGTATAAAGATATAATTTTTATGTCATTTATATGACTTGTGATTAACAAATCAATGATACTATGGTGGTGCTAGAAAACAACTCCTACTTTAAAGTAATAGATATTTTTGCATTTTTGCAATGCAGCCTTACCTACCATATTGAACAAATAGAACATGTTTAATCATTCCTGTTTCAGGTTCAAATCCTATGCTAGCAATCTCAAGAAATTTATTAGTACCATTATAAATGCCATGGCCTTGGAGTATAATAACCTAGATTATTTCTAAATTTTACTTATCCACTTTAATTGAAATATCACAAAAACAAAAAGGCAATAGAAGATCGGCCTCTTAAATTTCGAAATACCCTCTGCATGTAGAATTTGTAAGGATAGTGGTATTGCTCTAGAGCCATCGTAAATTACGAAACACCATTTTAATTTAGATCTAATTATATTTTTGTCCCTTCAAATATAAATCAATCATATTTAGTTTCTCTTAAGAATAAAATTCTATTTTAGTCTCCTATAACTAAAATTAAATTAATTTTGATCTAAAATCTAACTTCATCCAATTTAAAACAAAAGTGAATAGTAATATTTTACTTAATTATATTTTTAATTCCATTAAAATATAAATCAATTGCATTTGATCTCTTTTAAAACCAAAATTGTATTGTCATCAATTAAAACCAAATAATAAGAGTAAAAATTTATTTCCTATCGCATGAAATATTTATTTGATTACGAGAAAATATAGTTTAACAAGAGAGTATATGTTTTAGCAATAAAATGTAAAGTCCCAATAAAAAATAAAAATTTAAATTAAAAATATATATTATACATAAAGACAATGATAGGGATTTGATTTTTAAAGAATAATCAAGATTTGATTTTTTGATTTATATCTATCAAGTGTTAAAAACTAGGTAAAAAAAATAATTATAAACAAATAGTTAAATCTTAATAAGAAATTAAAATTTACATTAAAAACTTATAATAGATATAGTAATATAAATTTATCATATATATAACTTTTTCTGCAAAAATAACAAAGATTTAAAAATAATAGAAACTTATAATTGATATAATTTTTATAAAAAATATAAATTTTAAAATAATGAAAACTTATATATAATTGATATAATTTTTTTTTTATTATAAATATTATAAGTTTCTAATGTAGAATTTAATTTCCTTTTGAGATTTTATTGTTTGTTTATTATTATTATTATGTTTTTACCTTTAAGTTTTTAAAACTTGAGAGACAGAAATTAAAAAAATCAAATTTTAATTAATCTTTAAAAATCAAGTCCTTATCATTGTCTTGATGTCTAACGCATATTTTTTAATTTAATTTTTTTATTTTTATTGAGACTGTCATTTTATTATTAAAATATTTACATTCTCTTATTAATTTATATTTTTTATAATTAAATAAATATTTTACGAGATAATAAATAAATTATTATAATTATTTAATTTTACAGGATAAAAATAGAAATTTGATTTTAAGAGGGATCAATGCAATTAATTTATATTTTAAGAAGACAAAAATATAATTAAATCAAATATTACTATTTACTTCTGTTTTTATTTATATGTGAGTTAGATTTTGGATCATTGATTTGATTTTGATTTTAAGAAAATAAAATAAAATTTTATTATTAAGAAAATTAAAAATAAAGAAAACAATTCAACTAACTATATCTTGTTTGTAAAGGACGCTTCTTTTACTCCAGCAGATTTCTGGAATCAGACGCGTCAAATTAAAGGGAAACCCGTTGAGGAGCGGACTGGAAGTTAGCACTCAAATATGCATATAAAAAATTATATTGATGTTCATATACACGTGCAATCGATTTATGAAATTTAAATTTAATTCACTTTCTATAATTTATATTATAAATAAAAAATAATAAATAGAAGTTTTTATCAATAATAATAAATTTCAACAACTTTTTAATGATATACTAATACATAAACAAGTGATAATGTAAAATAGATTTACACCCCCGATCAAAATTAAATCATAAGCTATAATAGATTAAAGGTTTGATTGACATAAAATATCTAATAATTAATTATGGCTGAAAATAATATGGTCACATTAATTTTATCTATTTTTTAGTGTGCATTGGATTATCTTTTATTCTAATAAATTATTTAAGCTTTTGGAAATATTTGATAACCAATATTGGTCCAACGTTTGAATTACTATAAAAAAATTCTTAAAATAATAGTAATTACGTAGTGTATATAATGATGATTTGAACTGCTCCAGAATAAAATAACAATGGTTACGAGAATGAGCACAAAACATGGTGCTAGTTTGAGCGATTAATAAGAATCACTGGAAACGGTAATTATTTATCCACTGTTATTTTAATTATAAACTATTAAATTTAACCGTCATTATTTTTTTTATAAAATTCTTCAATTTAAAGTAACAACACTTAAAGAATCGTCATAAAATTAAATATAAATTAAAAAAAATAGTAACAATTATTTAACTATAATTAATTTTTTTAATATATATTTTTTTAAAATTTTAAGCCATAATGACTATCTTATCAAGACTAGTATGCATAAGAATTTTTAGCAAAATTTTCTTCCATAAATTTTAAAATAAAGTGGAGCCATACTCATCTAACAAATAAATAAATAAAACTCAAATAATGTTATGTAGTTTACCAGCAGAAAGCATCAATAGGCCCACCTGTCGTCCTATGTTATAAAGCTTGTGTTATAATTAGAAAATAATAATGAAGAACCTATCATCTTACAATAGGCTTTTGTGTTATAATTAACTCAAAACTTGTTTGGTGATTAGGGGAAAAAAAAGAAGAATAAAACACTCAATACAGAGAAACCATCATCTTACAATAAGCTTCTGTGTTAAAAACGAGAATTTATTGGAACCCTTCCTGCTACCAAACCTGACAATGAAACTGCTTTTTTTTTTTTTTTTGTTTTTTGAGGTATATGACTGATCCACTAATGAGCAACAGAAATATCACAACTCCCTATCTGGAGTATTTCACAATATACATAAACACTAGCTTATATATAATCACGCCCATCAGATATAATTAAATAAGCAACATGCAGAGCACCAAATTTAACAGAGTTTTACAACATTGAAATCTACTATAACAGCCAAAGCCTTTATCATTTCATTTTTTATTCTCAAAGAGATAAAAAACAACTCATATCCTTCCAATTGAGAGTATGCTTGCATCTAGTCTCACACTTACATATACACACTTCACAATAGTTAAAATTGTCATGATAAAACACTTAGCAGAAAACATAACATCAGGGTATTAATTTCTTAAGACAGTAGAGTGCTTTCATTTTTAGCATGTGTTAGAATGGTCATTATCTAGAGCCCTCCACAAAAATTTGCATTTCTATGACATGCCATGGACCTATGGCTATGCTACTAGAAGAATTAGCCAATTCTCCCAAACTAATAGACTCTAGCTCATAAGGTGCCAATCACAGATAACCTGCCCCCTTCCCAGAAAAAGTTCAAGAAATAAACCTTTGATAACAACCTGTAGCAGAAATCTTTAACTACTACTAGGGTTGTCAAAATGGGCCAGCCTGTCCAAACCCACCTCAACCAGCCATCAAATGCGGCCGGGAGGGCCGGCCCACCAGTTAGGTGGGTCAAGAAAACTTTAACTTAACCTAACCTATTTGTATGACAGGATGGGCCAACCCAACGAGCCCAACTACTACTACTATTACTACTAGACAATGAATTGTTGAATCTCAAAGAAAGCACATGCCTACATGGCAGTACTTTGCTTTGCATCTTCAAACAATTAGCATGTAACCTTCCCCATTACATGTGGTCAATAAGTTACTGTTGTTTTAGCATATCAACTTAAGTTTATTTAGCAAACTGATGTCACACATATGGGTGTGGAAGTACACATTCTTCCTTGAACTTGAAAGAATAAAAACATAAACAGCAGTTGCCAAACAAGTTCAAAGCATCACTGATAAACCTTTAATATGGTTAAATTTAATTCAAGAACATCATAACACCATACTCACTGTCAATTAGCAATAAATCAACCAATTTCACAAGCTATTAATCAAATTAATGTGGCAAGAAAAATTGGACCAAAACAATTAAACTCACCTCAAAGCCAGGCACAAAAAACTTCTCTTTTGTAGCTAAGGCTAGGGGTATACAGCTTTTGTAAGTGATGTAAACCTGCAGTCTACTATTTGAGGCAGATGAATCATCAATTAGAATTCTATGCTTTGTAGAACTTTCAGAGACTTCCAGAAAAGAATGGGCATTTTATGAATTTGTCTTCTTTGAATCCTTAATAGCATATTTAATTTCTATACATTTGAAGGGAATACGATAGCCAGTCTCACTACTAATTTTATAAAGCTCGTTTGATGTTATAAAGCTCAAATTTTGTAAATTGAAAAAGGCCCCATTTACTAATTTCTAATTGTCAAGTTGCTTGAACTTAATCTTATAATTTGGTTCCATTGTTTCTTTTTCCTAGACTTATTTACCAACCAAACAGTGATATTCACAATATGAGGTGTTAAGAATTGCATATTCCAACCTAATCCTTTGGCCAATGGCTCATGACTTGTATGCCCTTCTAAATAAGAAACTTGGCAGAAACTACAAGAATTTCAGGAAATTCTAACGAACAAAATCCATTAGAATTTTACTAAATTTCGTTGGAATTGGCCATTCCAACATATATTCGTCCGTTGGAATACCGCTCATTAGAATGGCCAATTCCAATGTTTCATTCTAACGGATTTCTCATCCAATGAAAATTTCAATGGACAGCATCCGTTAGAATATCCATTCATAAAATTTGTCCAATAAGTTCTTTCAACAGATTTTTCAACGGATAAATCCGTTGAAAAATCTATTGGAGTAAAATTTTTTTTTTGTTTTATGTATTTTCATCCATTTCAAGGGATATTCTAATAGGTAAGTCCGTTGGAATCATATTCCCACGGATTTCGTCCATTAGAATATCCGTTGGAATATGAAATTATTTTATTTTTTAATTTTTTAATAGTTTGAAAAATGTTCCAATGGATCAATGTCCATTGGAAGTTCCGTTGGAAATAAAAAAATTTTCAATCACTTTTTTGTTTTATATACTATCCAATTCAACAAAATAGCACAAGAAACAAAAAAAATCATAGTAAACAAGTAATAACCAATGAGAGAAAATCCATATAATAAATAATATAAAAAATGTGAATGTAACAATGTCAATAGCAATAACAAGTAATATCTAATATGAGAGAAAATCTTAAATATAATAATGTGAAAGATCTAAATCACTCATCTCCTAAGGCGTTGTGAGTGTCATTTACCAACTGCTCCTTATCTGATCATTGGTAAAGGCTGGAACCGAGTGAGTCTGAGAGGAATGCGATGATACGGTAGCAAGTTAGCCAATGATGGAACTGAATTACTGCTTAAGTGTAGTCAACTCACTCATGACAAGAGAGACAGCCTGTTGAGACTTTGACACTTAGGTCTCTAGCTATTTGATATGATCTTGCAGCTAAGGGTTGATCGAAGAGTCACGTCGGGTGACAAACGTCTGTGACTTAAACGTAGACCCAGGACTTGAGGATGCATAATGGGTCACCTTTGATTTAAAATCAAATGCCTTGTCCTTCTTATTTTTCCTTCCAGTAGCCTGAAAAAATAAGAGGGACTTATCCACAGATAGCTTACTATGAGTAAATGCTTTGACCACAAATGCAAAAGAAGAAATCCATAGTTGTTGGTATGTGTGGTACGGTCTGTGAGGTGGATGATGAGGTACTGAGACCTATTGCATGATCCTCTATATGGGCAGGCTCTGACATAGTATGCCACCCTTTGGATCGGCTTTCTCTGCAATGGCCACGTGTGCCTTGGCTAGACATCTGTGAACATAAAACTATAAAAAGTGTAAGTTAACCATTAAATAATAAATAAAAGTATAGAAATATAACATGCAAATAAGACAAAGAAACTTACTGAATGGTCAATCACATTCAAGTACAGAATCACTAGGAGCTTCTTCGTTAGTTTCAAACTTCTTACTATCACATAATTCTTCTTCTCTATCATGCTTATCTACTTCATCATCGGGTTCAACAAGCAAATTGTGCCTGACTATACTAATTTCTTCTCTCCTATCATTGAATTCTCTGTGAATGTGTATGTGTGTGTGTATGAAACCTATGGAATGCCTAAGGAGGTTTCTAAAGATAAATGCCAAAGAAGGCATTAGCTGAAATGCTATTGTAAATAGTTAAAGAATTATCATTATCAAAGCCTCCCAATTCTTTGTTTCTCCTAGAAATATGAAGAAAGAGGGAAAAAAAATTAAGTGCAAAAGAGAAGTTGAAAAAAAGAAAAACCCTAGGTTTGGTCTCTCAAGAAAATAAACTATTGCCCACACCTCTGCATAAGAATGTATGAAATACTGACGTAACTCAAACTCATTCCCAAGAAATCTACTTCCCTTAAACATCCAACTATATATTACAAATCATACAAGGTAGTAAACTTTTAGTGCAGGGAGGTATTAATTCATGGTCTGCGACCACAAACCACCAGCATACAATTTGTTTTTAAAAAGACAGGTACCTGTCGTATGACCACTTCAATTTTGTCAAAATCCACAACTAAACGTTTGGCTATGTTTTTCTAAACATAAAAGGTTGGATAGACAATTGAATTCCGAAGAGACCATTTAAAATCTTAGGCATTAAAACGAGGGCAATATAAAGTTACAGCCACTTGAGGACCAACTTACTTGTATGCCAGCTCCTTTAAGCCTTCATTCCAGCCCTCAAGATGCCGATCCAAAAGAGCACGTATTAAAGCATTTATGTGGAAAACATTTGGCATCCCTAAGACTAGCTCTAGCATCACAACCCCAACACTCCACATGTCATATCAGAGAAAGCCAAAAGATTGTCTCAACAGTTGCAAGTGGTAGCACAAATAGAACAACTGAAGCAGCATATTAATGCATACTCATACACTCTTGAAAAATATGAATTTTATTGACAAGAAGAATGCTAACATACTTCAGGAGGAGTAAAAACTTGCTTTCTTGCTAACCAACAAATTTCAATTCACAGAGAAAGCTTCCCATTCCAGTCAACAAAGCAAACTCATTTTAGCATTTTGTGGCCCTCTGTCTCATTGAATTTGTTTTTGCTTTTTTTGTAATAAAACCCAAAATGCAAAGTCGCTGCTTCCTTTCTCATCTCTTCAAAATCTGGGGATTAATCTACTTTTAGACCCGTTAGGTTATAACTGGCATTGAATTAAAAATTAAAGTTAAATGTATTTAGTTTAACACCAAGAAGTTTTATTTTTCTTTCCTACAGTTCCATGCATCTTAATCATAAAAATGAGGCCGTTACAAGGGAATTATGCTGAATTATTATTAAAAAAAAGGGAATTAAAGACTCGTAATTTTTCTATTATGCCCAAAGGGCTTTTATTTGATTTTTTTTTTCGCAAAATAGAGGCTTCTAGTCTAAATTATGTTACAGAAAGTCCTATGATAAATTGCCAGATTGCTAAAGCACATGGGCTCTAGCCTGGTCCACCTATATAATTAAAAAGGCCTAACATCTTGTGTTTATGATTACCAGAGGCCCAAGAACTAAATTATGTGCATGGATTGATCTGACCCAACCTATTTCCCCTACCCCGACCCCTTACGAAAAATAAATAAGGATTTTGATTTTCAATTGGGCAAAATTAGGGATTCTTTAGAAAAAAAAAGGGCATATTTTGGGGTCTTTTTCTTAAATGTGCCATATCTAAAAAAAACAAAAGGCATATTTAAATGTATGGCCCATACATTAGTATATGGCATATTTTGGCAACTTGGGCTCATTTATGTTAGCATGAGAATAAAAAATCATGGCCGGTTTGAGAAGGTGACAGAAAACAAATGCTTGATGAAGATGGACAGGCTTCATTTAATTTCAGGTAAGATCCATGCAATTTGTCAATTAAAAATTAATGGACGTTTCATGTGGTTTATATAGGAAACGATGAGATCATGGATATTTAATCCTCAACTATGCTTTATAATATTTCAAGGATTCTTTTGTCCCACTCATGACCACCTTGGATTAAATGATAAAACAAAGACCAATGATAAAATCACATGCCAATTTTACCAAACAAACGGCAAGAATGCAAATAAATAATAGTATCAAGTCAAAGCAACCTTCACAGGTAATCATGGAATCTTATCATGCAGGTGTCTTTCGTTTCTCCTTAGACTTTGAGGGTTGGACAATGTAGCCGTCAGAATTGCCTAAGTTTTTGTATGTAGGAGCAAACTAAATTCTTCCTTCATTCTAACCATTAAATACTCGACCAATCCTTTGTTCTACCCTTAACTGCCAAGCAAGACCAATACAACATGAGAACAAAAGCCAAGCTATGAAGAACATGCTACGTATACGTAAGAAATAAACAAACACACATTTTAAATATGCCATATATTTTAAATATGCCATATGCTAATGTATTGGCTTGTGAGTAAGTTGAAGTGGTCAAACAACAATAGCAATCGGCATATGCTTATGTCTAATATAACTTCATGATTGATGTCCTGTAATTCATTGATTATTGAACATGGGACTAGATTGTTTACTTCAAGCAACTCACACTAAAATAGTTAATTTAAAATAAATATAACTCTTCTATTCAATTGAACATTCTGCAGATAACTTCTGCTAATGTAAGAAGAAACATAGCAGAACAGAACTAAGCTAAATTTTCCTTCTAACTACAATCAAAATACCAAACATGTAATCAGAAAATAATGTTACACAAGCTGAGGCATCATAATTTAACTTCCTTTTGCAACCAGAATTTCAACACTAGACAACAATATGAATTAAACTGTTCACAGAGTCTACTTGCTATGGACTACTTAAAGTCCTCCTCAAGATATTCACATAACCCACCATAAAGCATCTAAGAATCAATC
>JANHAO010018634.1:0-13521 GCA_026873985.1 Saraca asoca
GGAAACTCTGCCGAATTTTCGGCAGGAATAACAGAAAATTTAGGGTCAAATGTACAGTTAGGCTTGTAGGAGGTCTCCTATGGGCAATCTTCTACGCCGGTCACGGACCTGGTTAGGGTCGTGACAAGTAAGTTAAAGGATTTTTTTGCAAGTAAATGAATAATAGCCTGTAGATTGTAGAATCTTTATAGTAATATAAAGGCCCAAGAACATATTTAAATTTAGAAAGAATAAGGAAACTACCTCTAAGCGATCCAATAAATTTTCAGCAACAGTATCAAGCAATGCATCCTTTGATAGCATCAACCATGCAGCTTGGTCTCGTGGTACCCGATGATAAATTGCATCATGAAACAGAAGAATTTGTCCTGTCATTGGATAATTCAAAACAAAGACATGTAGTAGTATGCATATTAACTTTTACCATCTCAAAGAATAGGAAACTAATTATTACTTAAGTCCCTTTTGCTTGAAAGAATAAGTTCAACAACAATATTCCTAGAAAAATTCCAAGCTTCAAAATGCCATTCCTTTGTTATTTTCCTATTTTTGGATTTTGATCCTCCACTTCAAAACCTTAAATAATACTCAAGTAAAAACAATTTCAATCATAAGCAAACTCGGAAGCAAGAACTGCAAGCAAACTAAGCAAATGTTTGATTGGCAGTGAATATTGGCATTCATTTCTAGCCTTAGTCAGTTAGTCTTGAACACTTGATTTTATAATTACACAAACACAAATAGAAGCTAGGGTATAGTGATTCAGTGAACAAATTCGTGCCCTAATTAACTTTCAACAATGAATCAATTGAACAATCAATCATCAAGTTCAACAATCAATACAAACAAATTATACAAATCAGAAACAAAATAAAAAAATGCACAAATCATACCGTTTATTCTGGGTTCTCAACTTCTCATACAACGCTTTGTTCTTCAGCGATCTCATCGAGGACTTTAAGTTGGCAGCGGAGGTAATGGCTAGGTGACAACCATTGGTGAAATCGGCTACGAAAATGCTGAAGAGTGAAGAAGGCTTCACAACAGAAGATTCACAAATCGTAATATCACTATCGCAAGCTTCGGTGCTTCACACAATCGCAAGATGCAGTAGATGTAGAAGAGCTGTAAAGGACAGATTAAGGGTTTGAAATACACTACTCAAAATGAGAAAATATTACAGTTAGTGACTGAATAAATCAATCTCTGATTCAGTTGTCAAACAACTCTAAAATTAAAAAAAAAAAAAAAACTGTCTCAAACTGCGACTGAATAAATTTGGTGGCTAAAGAATCCAGATACAATATGGTGATCGAACTTTTCGGATACAAAAAATTTCTATAACTAATACAAAATTTTTACAGTTAACAACTTCATAGTGACCGAATAGCCATCAAAATGCTTGCCACTGAATCATTTCGGTTGCTGATTTAGTGGCTAAGTTTTTAAATATATCATATTTTTTGTTTTTACTCAATCAGTCACAAAATAGTCTCAGTTCAATCGTTATTGGAGATCAAAAAAATTTGATCACTAGTTTCGATCGTTAAAATATATATATTTTTTTGTAGTGACTTATAGTTAAATATCAAAATAACAAAGCAAAGTTTTTTAGTAAGCATTGTATTTTGTTGTAATATATTTTCAAAACAAAAAGAAATAAGTTTTTAAAGTCTTTTATTTTTTTTTCTTCTAAGGAGACATATCTAAAGTAACAGGTACGTGATTGTTCAAATATATTATAATTAGTATGATAGAATTTTTAAACAGCAATCATCCTAACTGATGTTTCTAGTTTTATAATATAATAATTAATGTTGGATTGGCATGCAGAAACAGCAATGAGAGACGTGAAGCTGTGCTTGCAGTCCTGTGCATATAAAGGCGACTGGGAAACAGCCAAGAATATATTAGATAGTGATCCCATTGCAAAAGAAGTGCCGTTAACAAATTACGGCCTAGAAATTCTTGATTGTGCTACAGCTGCGGGGCAATGGGAATTTTTTAATGAGATGGTGCAAATCACATGTGTACAAGTGCTGACAATTCCGTCTAATACCGGCGATACTATCCTCCACCGCGTTGCGCTTTGTAATGGAAGCATGAAGAGCGCCAGGACATTGGTGGAAAAGTGTCCATCTCTAACACAGATCCCAAATTCATATGGATTGACTCCACTCTATGAATGAATGTGGATATATGACTCAATGCTTTTGGTGTAGATATCACACACTACCTTCTCCAGAGACACCATCACTTGGCACAAATCTTATTAACTGCTGGGACTATCTGGGGATATCCTGCACTCACAGCCTTAGCATCAAAGCCTTTTGACTTTCTAAGTGGAAATAAGCTTGGATGGTTGGCATGCCACATCTACTCTTGTTAGTAATTAAATTTCCTTTTTCTTACGTCCCTTCATTCATTATATATTTCTTAAAATATCCCAAACATTTTTTCACTTTAAGTTATGTAACCTCTTAACATTTAAAAAAGTATATTTAATTTCTTATTTCACTTTAAGTTATGTAACCTCTTAACATTTAAAAAAATATATTTAATTTCTTATATTTTAAGTCATGTATACTTTATTTATTTTCATCTATTTTTTTACTTATATATATAATGAAATATGACTATTATATAATTACTACAAACCACCATTTTCTTTAAAAAAAATAAAAAAATTAAATCTAATTTTTCTGAAAGAGGAAACCAAAATTTAAGTTTTTGAAAGAAAAGTATCAAAGAATTAAGTTTAATTTTTAGAGAGGAAAAATAACATCTTTTCTTATTTTACCTTGTGTATCTTAACGTTTTGATATAAAATTTAATAAGTTGATTAAAATTAAAAATAATTCATTATTTTTAAGTTTTTCTAGGAAATAAAGTCTTTTAAGTTATATAATAATTATATAAATATTTTATTAAATTTATAGATAAAAAATATACAAATATGGATAAAGTATACCTAAATTAAAATATAAGAAAATATGATATATCTTTTTAAAAATTAGAGATTATATACACATCATCTAAAATTTAACAGAGTTTGAAATAATATTACATGCTCTGAAATTTGTATTAAAAGCAATGCATTCAATCTTCCTAATACTGTTGGCATCAAGGTCTCCCGACTTTCTGCATTTACTCATGTTAGTAACTAATCTCCTGCATTTACTCGTGTCAGTAACTATGTTAAAAATAATTTAAATTAGATTTTAAAAATAAAAAGAGATAAATAAGATTGATGTATTGAGATGGGATTATAAGTCTTTTTTGTGAAGATAATATTGATTTATTAGGATAAAATTGAAGAGTTTTTTCCTTATCTTACAAGGATAGTTTACCTATAAATATAATTTGTTTCAAGTCTTGTAATGCATTTAAAGAGAGAGGAAGAGAAATAAGTTAATAAATTTGGAAGTTTTCATAGAGAGTTTCTTAGTGTATTGAGTTAAAATCGTGATCAATAAATTTTTCTTTTCTCATATTCTTTTTCAAAATTTTTCTTTTTATTCTTTTGGTACCAACAAACTAATCTTCTTAATTGTTTGACTTCTCTAATTATATGTATTTGATTTATTAATTTTACTATGGGTCTGTTTATTTGAATGTTGAGTATTCACAATATATTTGATTTAATAATATTACATACTTTGTTTTGAAGTTGCAATTAAAATATTCAGTCGTTTTGAGAGTTTGAATTTTCTATAAAATCATCTTTTATACACACGCATGAAAATACTTAATTACTCGTGTAAAAGTTATTACTTTATAATTTTACTTTGAAAAAAAAATTATTGTACTTTTTTGTGATAAATTTATTTTACTTTATTTAGTCACATTGTTAAAGTAATGAATATTTTAATACTTGATTAAGAGATGGAGATGAATCCTCTGCCACTGTATCACACATCCTTGGCTTTTTTATTGTCATTTTCTTCTTTGTTAAAAAACTCATTACTTTAAAAGGAGTGCGTCAGCATATAATTTTTATGAGAGCCTAAAAATTATAATTTTTAAATAAAAATTTATGATTTTTCATAAACTAATAATATTGTGTGAATTTTCATGTTTCAAATACATAAAAAAAAATTGTAATTTTATCACTCAAATTTACATAAAAAAATTTCAAAATTTTTCTCGATTTTAGATAAAAGTTACATTTTTAATAAAAATTATAAAAAAATATGAAAAATATTAGAAAATTTTAAGAGTACATGCCAGCATGAATATCATGAATTTTTCAAATACGTAACCTAGCATAACCGTCAATTTAAAATTGAGATAATAAGGCAATTTTTTTTTTTGAATTTTCAATTATCAGTAGAGTACCAACTTCCAACTACTAACTTTCACATTACACACTTATTCTCATCTTTTGTTGTCTCAGTTGTTCCTGTGGATGTTGGTCATTTTAAACCACCTAGTCACGTACTACAAGAATTAGGGGGTTGTCCTTCCAGTAGCACCAACCACCAACTCGGACTGCAACGATCAGAGACACGTAAGGCTTAAGCATTTTGTAATTAATTCAATTCAAAAGCTAATTTAATTGGTACTCTAGTTGGTACCATAGAATGAAGTAGCACACTCCTACGATCTTGTGTTTCTAATTATTATATTTTGTTTTGTAGTCCCCCACTGGAGTAAATTTCTGAGCCTACTTTGGAACGTAATGGGAAAACTGGGTTTGTAAATATATCATTGACAAAGAGTAGAGTCTCCTCATTATAGAGCATATGATATCCACTCTGCATGTCCTTACCATTACTTTTCTTCTCACGCAGTTCCAGCACTGCAAAGAATTCGAGAAACAAAGTTCAAACACAAATGCGCTACCAAATTGGTATACATTGCTTGTGAACAAACAAAATGGAGTCTGACAGACGAGAGGGATCCTGATTATCTTGTGATTTTGAAAACTCTAGAGAAAGCAGCAGCTTTGGGCATATTTGAAATTCTAAGAATATACATGGAATTCTTTCCTCTGCCATTAAATGGCAGAGCTCATTCATATTTGTTGCTTGCGGCCATTGAAAATCGTCAGGACAAGGTCTTCAATTTTCTCCTTTACAAACATCCGAAGTGTAGCGTCAATTTTTTCAGGGATGAGAGAGGAGGGACTGCATTACATGCAGTAGCAAAACTGAGAGATTGTCCTAAGATTACATCAATTGCTGGTGCAGCTTTTCAAATGCAAAAGGAGTTGCAGTGGTTTAAGGTTTTTTTGTCTGCTTTACTTACTACTTAACCCAACTTCAATTTTTTTTAGTTTAGAAATATTTAGTGACATCATGCATGCCATGTAGGGGATAGAGACATTGGCTAGTCCTGCCTTTCGACATCAACAACAAACTGTCCACAACAAGCAAACGCCTTGGGAGTTGTTTAAGAAGGAGCATGAAACTATGCATAAAGAAGGAGAGAAATGGATGAAGCATACAGCAAATTCGTGCATGTTGGTTGCAACTTTGATTACCACCGTTGTTTTTGCAGCCGCTTTCACTGTTCCTGGAGGCAACAACCAAGACACTGGAATCCCAGTATTCTGGCAGAAGAACACATTCATGTTGTTTGCTCTATTTGATGCACTTGCCTTATTTTCATCCATAAATTCTCTCTGGATGTTCTTATCCATCCTAACTGCACGCTTTGCCCTAGAGGATTTCCTCGAGACATTGCCTAAGAAGCTAATCTTTGGCCTTTCCACTTTGCTCCTTGCTATAGTTTCTTCCATGATAGCTTTCGGTGCTGCTCTTTCATTGGTGCTTGGACATAGACAACAGGAGGTGATCATCTTAATTTTTCTTATGGTCTTCACATCGGCTGCTATGTTTGCAATCCTGCAACTTCCTTTGTTTATCGAAATGGTCCGGTCAACTTATTGCCGCAAGCTTCTGGGATCTTAGAAGTCTGTGGCATATTGTACTTGCAATTGAAAAACACATCCATTGTGTATGAATAAATATATAAATAAATAAAACATGAACTGCTTTGGGGAGTAATTAATGTATTTGTCTCACTTGCATTCAATGATGTTCATCATTATTACATGGTATTTGCCCTGGACAATGACATAAACTACAACAGTACACTATTAAAAAAAGTTGATGCAAAAAAGCGAAATCTTGTTGCAAATTTATTTTGCAACAAAACAAAAATTGTTGCAAAGTTGTTGCAGTTTGTGTTTTCTGCAACAAATTTTGACATTGGTGCAAAATCCTCATTTTTTGCAACAAAAACAAGTGTTACACGATACATTTTTTTGCAACAATAATAGTTGCTGCCATTAAAAGGAATACAGTTGCAAAAAACCTTAATACATCCATTGTTTTTGCAACAACATTCTTTCTCAAAATCAGCAAATTTATTGCAACTAAAGGTTTTTGACATTAACATTTCCATAATAAAATTTAGTTTATTTTAAAATCAATTCTTCACAATATTGCACATACACTTTACAAAATTTATTCAATCGTAATCAGAAATTAAGTTTCCATAGTACCCACACTAACATAGTAAGGTTGTACATTGATAAATCCCTAATTTGATGTCTCTATTTGCTTTACAAGTAAATTTAACAACTTCAAAAAGAAAATATTGTCTTCCAACACAAAATCCAGGACCTAGTCATTTGTCCTCCAAGTTAAAAGAAAAGAAAATCACTAAAAATATATGATAAGTTAATCTAATGTCTGAATAATTAAGGGAATGAAAGATACAATTAAACAGAAGATAATTAAAAGGCAAGGAAAAGCCAACCAAAAAGCAAGAAGTATAATTTGTTGTGCTTGTATGCAATTCAACATCTATATTCATTTTCCACCTAATAAACTGCTATCTTTTAGAGTTTTAAGTTTATTTAAAATCATATCTCGAGTTTTATTTATCTAATCAATAATATGAGAAACATGATTCCTAAATATTGTTATTAGACATAATTCACCTAAGGGAGTAGAACCATAGAAGTTTGGGCTGCCAAGTGGCAATCCAAAAAAGCATTTCATCGATTCAGACCAAATTAGCAAAAGCTCTAGGCACTCTTTTTTTTTTTTTAATCTCTTTTGCTTTATCCTATGTAAAGAATAAATATATTACCTTTGACAAGGATCAATTGCAGAAACCACACACATCATGAAAACGGCCTGCATATCACTAACCAAATAATTACAAACCAGAGGGATTCTAATTTGATAGCAAACAGAATTAATGACAACAAAAGAGATGTGTCAAACCTGTGTAATTTTAATTCTCCGCAAAGATACTTGCAATAAACCCAGAGAAGCTAGGTGGTAGCTGATAATACAAGATTTGACATATTTATTTGTCCTCATATTTAGCATTTTAAGTGCCAAAATGATATGTTTCCAACTGTGTTAATGTGTATTTGTCATTTTATGTCAATTGGAATCAATTTGCATATTTCTGTATTTTCGGCCATAATTGAGTAGTTTCTGTAATTCTGGAATAACTTGAGTTATACTTATCCAATTGATGTGATTCTTATCTTGTAGGAAAGCTAAGAGATAGCTCTACAACTCTCATGAAGACTTCAAGAGCTTAATCCATCATTTGATTATATGAATTTAGAGATAAAATTATTGCCAGAATACTATCTCTAAGGCATCTGACCTTCATGCATTCAGAAGATAATATCTTGAGTTAGGAAGGTCCAATTGAGATAACTAAGCCCAAATAGAAGCTAAGACATAATTTAATAACTTTCATGAAGGATTCCTGAGCTGAATGAATCATTTTGGGTGTCAAATATTAACTGTAACCCGAAGGCAGAATGCTGTGAAACTGGGTTGATATAGAATGGTTTTTAGAGCCCCAAATTGGCATGAATTTAAAGCCCAATACACATGGATCACACTAGCCAACTGGAGACCCGAAAATAAGGAGAAAAAGAAGAGAAAGTGACCTGCAAAAAGGGCTAAGCAGGCTGGGTAAAGGTGGCAACAAGAAACCATTCAGCAATTAATTCCTACCTACTCCTACTAAGCCTTCTTCTCTTTTACCCTGGTAGAACTTATTATAAAGGGACTTTTTGCTGAGTTTTTGGTGTTAGTTTTTCTTTGTTTTTGCTATGTATTTTCATGAGGCAGAGAGCAGCTTTTGCTCTCCCTCTTTTCTTTCATTTTTCTTGTGTTTTTCAGCCTACCATGAAAGGGTAGTATTGTAACCAGTCCAAGAGGCTGTAAGACTTGAAGTTGAATGTAGAGATCTTGTTCCTTTCATACTATATTTGGTTATTAGTCAGTTCTTTCCTTTTCCCTCTCTGTTTTGATATGAATGTCTAAGTTAAATGGTTTCATTTGATTTAGATGTTATATAATAGTTGCTTAATGATCACCATAGGAAGAAGATAGAAAAACTAAGCAATTTTATTAAGCTTTTGATGGATTGTCTTGCTGGCTAAATCTATACTACTTAGGATAGATTTATTAATCATTCCAGGGCTTCTTGTTGTGATTAACAATAATTGAATGAATGTTTAGTGGTTTAAGAAGCATTGAACTCAAGTTTAGCTAGTTTCGTTGGTTAGTTGTATGTTTCTGTTAGTATAGTTAGTTTTTACTGTAGTTTAGCTTAATTTTAGTTCTGCCAAAACCTCCCCCCCAATTCAGCTCCTAATATTATTGATATTATCATCCTAAAATGATCCTTGGGTTCGACCTGCATTGTCTATGCTACAAGTTATTTTAGGTAACGGCAGTTTATAAATAACTAATTCGATCGGCCTCGACAGCTCACATCAGTAGCCAAAGGAGTTAGTGTGGCATCATAGAGAAAATGGACCTGATAGAAACAACAACAGAAGATATAATCTAACAAAAGAACCACAATACACTAAGGGCAATAGATAAGTCATTATGCAGAAGAATCCATGTGTTTGAACATTGATTGATCAACTTAAAGTCAATCAATGATTCATTATCCTCTACACCTTGGTAAATCATAATAACCATACTTTTGTTTCATTCTCCAACTATATTCTAATATGAATAGTACTGATTGAAAACTTTAGTAAGGCACAAGATTGTCAAAATAAAAAATTATCTTTGGTCCAGCACTATCTGGAAGAGGGTGTAGTAACAGCTCATGCACACACCTTTTATTTTTCCAAGTGAAACCTGTGGCTGAAATCTTCAGACCTGGCAACATATGCAAAAACTCAAAAAAAAAACAACTTTCAATTTCACTCTTCACAATGTCTTTGAAGATACTAGCAGTTCAAGCTCTAATTAATATATACATGAGCATTTCTATAAAGTTAATCTCAAGGCATTACAAGAACCTAAAAGAAGACAATATGCATCAAACAAGGACTAAGCATAAAATGATTTGTTTGCGATTTCAATACAATGGAAAGAAGAAACAAGGACCAAGCATAACATATATTTTCTCAATTTAATCTTAGTGAAAAGAGAACATAGTTAATTTCCTACAGCTGACCTATGCTAAACGGCCAAGCAACAGAACATAACCATGTGCAGTGACTTCTTGTTCTGCACGATCATGTTTCACAGACTCAGCATTGTTAATCTCTTTTCTGTTTGCTGCAAGTAAACAAAGACCCAGCACCAGATGAGAAGAAAATAAGAGAAACCTAGTTTGAGGGAATACACACTAAAAGAGAAAGACAGTAGAATCATTTGTCAAGAATATATTGTTTTGAGTTTGTCAAGCTTATTCTTTCCACTAATAAGTAAGTTTAGCCATTTGACTATAGCACTTACCCAAACTCACATATCATTTGTGTTTGAGTAATGCTAGTCAGATTTGTTTTGATTCATTCACTCTCATTTGCTATACACTAAATAAAATCTGAACAAATGGAACCAGCGAATAATTAAGGCTGAATTCTACAAAGTGAACAGTGAATAAAATTGAGTAAATCATATAAATGTGACTCTCTGCATTACTCATGCATCATTGTATGGTTGTCATCAAGAAGCTTGGGTAGGAGGGACACATCAAAGTGGTCGGTGCTGTGTTGGGGAGCAAAAAGAGCCAAATGGTCCCAACTCCCAACTATTAAGTAGTTGCTACCTGATAATTAAATATGAGAAAAAAAGGCGAAATAATTACAACTGGGTGTGGATCTGATTGGCAATTGCAGCCAGCCAAGCAGTCCATCACCATATGAGTCACTCTTGGTGGGATCCGGGTAGCTGGTACACGTCAACATGGATTAGAACCCTTGCTGCCACCAGGAGGGATGCTAGAGATGCCTCGCCTGGAAAGCTCAGCCAACACACTATCAGTGGAAGGAGGCTTTAGTAGCCATGGCTTGCTTATTACCTCTGTCACAACTTTGTCAATAACCTCCTCTGCCTGCACGAAACTTGGAACTTTTAAGGAAATTTTCATGGGTCAACCACATTCTATACTATCTCTAACATCATATAAAGGAAAGTTATTGCATTACCGGATGAATCTCAAAGGAATTTTGCGGCATGCTAGAGTTATAGTCAGCTGCATTAGCATTGTGAAATCCAGGTATATTCTGCAGTTTGAAACTTTGTTTTGTATAACAACGATAGGATTGTTAGGATTGCATACATTTATTTCACTTTTTTTGGAATGAAATTTATATTATTTGAAACTTTGAGAGAATTTTGAATAATTTATTTTTTATTTAAAATTTATTTTTTATATTATATGTAACAATACATATAAAAATTAAAAATATATATACGATTTTATCTATTTTTTAAAAAGTTGTTTTTTTTGCTTCAATTTTCAAGTTTCTTTTTTTTTCTCTTGTTTTACTTATAATAAAAATAAAAAATATAAAAACACTAAAAATAAAAATATTTAATATTCATATGCTTTTATATTACATTTCAAAATTATTTATTCAACTTTTTGTTTAAAATTAATACTTTTTACTCTATTTTTAAATTAATTTACACTTTTTATAGGTAAAGCCCTTTTTAAATATATATTTTTATTTAATATATATATATATATATATTATATAGAAAACTCCATTCTCTCGATTCTTACATTAATAACTCTAACTACCTCTGATAGAGTAACAAATTAAAATTATTAGAACATTTAAAAATTAATTTTATTTTTTATTTTATAAATATTGACATTACTTATTTTAGAGATTATAAAATATTTTTCGTTATAATATATTGCATAATTAATTTTTTGATAATCATATTAATTTAACAAGTGTTGTATACCTAATACATTTCTTATATACAAACCATTTTATTTGAATTAAAAGATCTGTTTTATTCATTTTGCGATTTTTATTTTCTCCTTTAAAGATTTAATAACAACTCCTATTTTATTTGTTAAGATGATCTTTATTCGCATCACCCGAACGCGTTCTTCAAATATATTGTAGCATAACAAAATTTGCATGTTTTGAAATTAATTCCATCCACGGTGAATTTGCAAATTGTGCTTTTATTGATGTAGCATAACTGCTTCATATTACACTGACAGATAAAGAAAAGGTGGTTTAATTTTAACTTTACGTTGTCAAGAAGGAAGTATATCATATATTATTAATGTATACTAGCTACTGTAACTATAAAAGGGGAAGAGCAAGTGAACAAGCTGCTGCATCTTCTATATTCACCAAAGTCTTGAAAGAAGCAAACCTCTGCAACAAGGATATGGCAACTTCAGAAACGCACCCAGTGACTGCTTCAAATGAAATTCAGGTTTTGTTGGTAATAGCATAACTACAGTTGCGTTGGTCATCCCTTCTCCTGTTCCCACGCTGCCGATCTCCTTTGGATATTGTTAGCTGTAGGCTACTAAGGTGCGTAGGTAATTCACTCGATCACTCTAAAACATCACTTGAATGAATGTGGATATATGACTGAATGCTTTTGTTGTAGATCTCACACACTTCCTTCTTCAGAGACACCACTTGGCACAAATCTTAGTAACTGCCAAGTCTATGAAGTTTTTTTAGTGACATAATAGTTATATGAATATTTTATTAAATTTATGGATGGAAAATATGTAAATGTAGATAAAGTATACCCAAATTAAAATATAAGAAGATAAGATAAGATATACATTTTTAAAAGTTAGGAATTATATGCATATCATCTAAAAATTTGAGAGACTTTGAAATATTGTTACATGCTTTGAAATTTGTATTAAAGCAATGCATTGAATCTTCCTAATACCGTTGGCATCAAACTTTCTGCATTTACTCGTGTCAGTAGCTAATCTTCTTAATTATTTGACTTCACTAATTATGTGTATTTGATTTATTAATTTTACTATGGGTCTGTTTGTTTAGATGTTGAGTATTCACAGTATATTTGATTTAATAATATTACATACTTTGTTTTGAAATTTCAATTAAAATATTCAGTCGTTTTAAGAGTTTTAATTTTCTATAAAATCATCTTTTATACACAGGCATGAAAATTCTTAATTACTTGTGTATAAATTATTACTTTATAAATTTAGTTTGAAAAATTTTTTTACTTTTTTTTTTGTGATAAATTTATTTTACTTTATTTATCACATTGTTAAAGTAATGAATATTTTAATACTTGATTAAGAGACGGAGATGAATCCTCTGCCACTGTATCACACATCCTTGGCTTTTTATTCTCATTTTCTTCTTTGTTAAAAAATTCATTACTTTAAAAGGAGTGTGTCAGCATATAATTTTTATGAGAGTCTATAAAAGTTATCATTTTTAAATAAAAATTTATGTTTTTTCATAAAACGATCATATTGTGTGAATTTTCATGTTTCAAATACATAAAAAAAATTTGTAATTTTATTTCTCAAATTTACATAAAAATTTTTGAAAATTTTTCTCAATTTTAGATAAAAGTTACATTTGTAATAAAAATTATAAAAAATATGAAAAATATTAGAAAATTTTAAGAGTACATGCCAGCAAGAATATCGTGAATTTTTCAAATACGTAACCTAGCATAACCGTCAATGTAAAATTGAGTTAAAAAGGCAATTTTTTTTTTTCGAATTTCCAACTAACAGTAGAGTACCAACTTCCAACTACTAACTTTCATATTACACACTTATTCTCATCTTTTGTTATCTTAGTTGTTCCTGTAGTACCTTGTCACGTACTACAAGAATTAGGGGGTTGCTCTTCTAGAAGCACCAACCACCAACTTGGAAAGCAAATTTTAATGCAACGATCAGAGAGACATGTAAGGCTTAAGCTTTTTGTAATTAATTCAATTCAAAAGCTAATTTAATTAGTACTCTAATTAAATTATTGACAAAGAGTAGAGTCTTCTCATTATAGAGCAAATGATATCAACTCGGCATGTTCTTACCATCATTTTTCTTATGCAGTTCCAGCACTGCAAAGAATTCGAGAAACAAAGTTCAAACACGAATGCACTATCAAATTGGTATACATTGCCTGTGAACAAACAAAATGGAGTCTAACATACGACATCTTGTGATTTTGGAAACTCTAGAGAAAGCAACAGCTTTGGGTATAATTGAAATTCTAAGTATATACATGGAATTCTTTCCTCT
>JANHAO010018635.1:0-13524 GCA_026873985.1 Saraca asoca
AATGACAATGCATACAAATTGGATTTACCAGGTGAGTACAATGTTAGTGCCACTTTCAATGTTGTTGATTTGAGTCCTTTTGATGCAGGTGATGATTTGAGGGCCAATCCTTCTCAAGAGGAGGGGAATGATGAGGGCAAGACTAGCAAAGTCAATGGAGACCCACTTCAAGTTCTAACTAGACCTATTACAAGAACAAGGGCTAGCAGATTCAAAAAGGCACTTAATGGATTAATCCAAGAAGTCCAACAAGGGAAAAAAGACATCACTACTAAAGGTGAGCCAAAATGGGTCAATATCATCAAGGCTAATCCAAATTGGACCATGGACCAAGATGCAATAAGGGCTGAATGGATTGAGACTGAATGAGACATGTGTTTTGCTAATTCAAAAGGACCTAATAGAGCCTAAGACATGGAGAATAGAATTCAAATACTTTCCTTTTGAGTTTAATTAGGTTAATTTCATTTTTATGACTAATTAGGTCTTATTGGAATAATTTTTTTCTCAGGTTTATTTCCTTTTTAGAATAGGTTCTTTCCATAATTATTGCATTGCTGAAAATTATTGTAATCAGCCTATATAAGAGGCATGCTCTAGACAGCAAAAATAACTTTAATGAATATAAAAATTAGAGAGTGATTTCTCTTTGGTTCTTAGCTAAACTTTGTGAACTTATTGGAATTTCTCCATGGCATTCATCCTTGACTTATCACTCGGCTCATCGACAACCGATTGTGGCATCTTCATTATACCAAGGTTCTTGCTTCAATATAAGCAACGGGTCACGGTTCCATTCAAACCTGATTATAGAGAAGTGATCTTGGGCTCCATTTTAATTTGAATTCATGTCCACTTCCAAGTTCAGGGCGTGATTCATATCAGTTATAGGTCCAAAACTCAGACAGTTTTCCAAAATAATCCAATTCATAACAAAATTAAACATTTAAGGTTAGAAGAGGGCTTAATTGAATGTGGCTCCCTTCATATGAAATGTAGCTTAGTCACCTAGCAATTCAATGGCTTTGCACTGGCACAAAAACTTGATTCCTAGTTGAAGTTATAGGTCAAAAACTCAAACGGTTTTCCAAAATAGTCTAATTCATAACAAAATTAAACATTTAAGCCCATAGCCATGAAACTAATTCAAAATGGTGTAGTTTGATCTCAAGCCTTTCATAAAAGTTGTTGGGATGGATCTTAGCTATCATATGGGCTTAATTTTTGCATGGAAATGATGGATAGGACTCCACTTATGATAGAAAATTGAAATTGGTTCTGGATTGTAGCTTAGCTCTCTGTTCCAGCTTGTAGGCTTTACTTGACTTTCAAAATGGTTGCACAAGACTAGGGACTTTACATGGTATTTTTAGATCTTTCTCTTAGATTTCCATAGATATAAGAATCACCCAAAACTAAGGCCCAAAAGTCAAAATATGCCTAAAAACCTGAAATAGTCAGAAACAATGTAAATGTACCAAATAAAATCAATTAAGCATAAAAGCTAAGCAAACCATAAAACCAATTGCTAGTATCCAATTAAGCTCATAAACATAATAAAAGATATAAAATATGTGTAAATTGTGTTCATCAAATTCTCCTACATTTAGCTTTTCTGGTCTTCAAGCAAGATACTAAAAGAAAACTAAACTAGACTAAAAACAAGGACTCAAACACCAAGCTTTTCAATAATGATAAGAATGCAAAACTAAAAGCAAGGAAACAATCAAAATTTTAGAGGAAATAGCATCTCACAAAGCACATTCTTAATAACTCAAAAGTCAACTAGCAAAAGCAATTTCATTCAAAAGGCAAGTAGATCAACTTGGTAGACACTCACAAGTCAACTCTCCTACAACAACTTTCTTTATGTTTAAGATGGGAAAGTGTTTCACTCAATTTCAATCCATGAAAATGTATTATCATAAGCTTGCTTATCATCTAATATCCACTAATAAAATCATATGCATAGCACAAATCAAAAGGGCTTCAAAAAGGTTGTAATGTGGCCAAGGGAAAAGGGGTGGAATGGAATGACAAGGATATGAAAGTGCAAAACCAAAGAGACTAATAGAGCATTGTGGCATAGATTTAAACAAGCAAAGGAGCAATTTAAAACTAGAATCTGCATCATATTTTTCACATTTTTCACTTCTCTTTTTCTCTTTCCCTTTTTTTTTCACTTTCTTTTATTTTAAAGTTTTTAATTCTTGGAAATTTTCTTTTTCTTTCAAATTCAGTTCTTTCCTTTCCCTTGAATTGCATTGAACTCTTTTTCATTTTTTTACCTTTTCATTTCTTGACCATTGAAATGAATCACAATTATTTTTTCACCAATCAATGAACACATCCCAACAATTGTTCAAGAACCCATTGCAATGCTCTACTAATCCCTAAGGTTAGGAATAGGTAAAGACATTCAAGGCTTGACTTTCTAATGGGTTACATAATAAGAAAAAGGTTCAATTAGGCTCAATGGTGTTCAACAATGATACATTGCAAGGTAAGCTAAAAAGGGCAAAAGTGATTCAATCAAAGAATGCTTTAATCATATTATGCATGCAAACAAGATTGGGACAAGTTCTAAAGTAACAATTTCATGGAAGAAAATCACACACAAAAAAGAAGATGAACCTAATAAAACTGATTAAAATTGGCTCAAAATCTCACAAGATATATGTTTACCAAAATCAATTCACAAACACTTCAAATTCATCACAATGCTAATCAATTTCAAAAATCAAGAGGCAAGATAATTTATCTAATCATGTTATGTAACCATCAAAATCAATTGCAACCTATTCAAACTCTAATCAGACTTATCATCAATGAATAACACCTTAAAAAAAAAAGAAGAACATTTTTTACCAGAATTTGTTTTTACCAATTGTTATATGTGAAAATCGGTTTGTCCTGGATGAAGATGCGAGAAGCCTAAGAGCGACAAAAGGATCGATCAGAAGAACTATTTGGATCAGTACGCCTTCAATCTGCATTGTATGCGTGACGCCTCGGCTCGAACTTATACCCAATAGAGTGAGTTGGACATCTTGATGATAAGCATGACCTCGAATTATGTGATCCGATTAATGAAGTGCGACTAGTGGCATGGAGCTCACCAGACAGAAGACCAAGTCATACCTTGCCCCAATGGACAAATGGGCCTCACCTGTAGAAGACAATCTACAGTAGCCGAAAAAGGAGATTTAGTTTGTATATTCTATTTTGTACATTAAATATTGATGTAATATATTTACTGCATATGTAATTACCATTGTAACCTCCTATCCTCTATAAATATGAGGAAGGAGCCCTTTGTAAAAAAAAAAGGGAGAGATCACCGAACACAGGCAGAAACTCTGACAAAATAGAAAGGAAAACTTGAGTGTTGTAACTTTGTAAAAACACCACTTGAATAACACGCTACCGTGGACGTAGAATAACACGCTACTGTAGATGTAGGATCCGGTGATACCCAGATCTGGCAGAACCATGTTAAACCTTGTGTCTCCCTTTTTGCTCTTCCCTTAATCTTTGTTTATTTTGCTATTTTGCCGTGCTCAAACTGGACATAGGTTAGAGATCCCATTAGAATCCCTCCCCGTTGGCTGAAGTTTGGACTCTCTGTACAAACCAAATTTTACTATCAACATTTTTGGTGCCGTCTATGGGGATCTCACCTATTCTGGTTTGTTTCCTACTGCAATGGCCAAGAGAAAAGCCATTAGAGATTCAAATGCACAACCCCATTCTCTGGATGGTCATGTCTCGACAACGGATTCATCCACTGCTCCTGTTATCAGAGCAGTTGCTGGTGCCCCTCCAGCTAGCTCAGTATAACTAGCTCCTGTGACCAACGACACCAATAAACTATAAACTTGGCTCCAACGTTAGGAGAAGCTTGAACACATGATGGGAAAGTTGGCTAAAACAATCACAATGTTAGTGCAGGCACAAGCTCAGAATGTGTAAGGGCAGGTTGAGACCGCCGTACCTGAGATTAAGCATTTCGGTGAAGCTAATTAGGAGCGGACTTCACATCACCATCCATATGGCCAGAGCACTAAACCAAACCATCAGGTCTCTAGCCAAAGACCAGGGGGCTTGGACGTTTTGGTGGAAGACCTCCTTCAGAGAGTCAAGCACCTAGAAAAGGACCCTCAGAGTCAAAATGACCAACGTCAGTTTGGGGAGCAAACCCCATTTTCTAGAGAGATCACAGGGGAACCCTTCCCATGCAAGCTCAAAGTCCCAACCATTCCATCATATGACAAAGACAATGACCCACACAACCATCTAGATCTATTCAATATTCAGATGGACCTTCAAGCCTGTAACCACTTGATCAGGTGCCACATCTTCCTCACAATTTTGGATGAAGTCCCTCGAATGTGGTTCAAGAACCTCCCAGCTCGTAGTATGAGTAGTTGGGAGGAGTGCCAAGAAAAATTTGTTGATCAATATCGAGCACTGTAGAAGCAGCTCACGCCACCGTGCCACCTCCATATGGTCTTCCAGGGTAAACATGAAATGTTGAAAGACTATATCGCCCATTTCAGGTGTGAGGTCAATAATGTTGAGGATTCCTCAGATGAGGCTATCTTGACTGCTATTTCAACGGGACTTTACAGAGACAGAAAGCTATTCAAGAGTTTGTACAAATCCCCAGTTAGCAACTTGGGTGAGTTCTATGAATGGGCCACGAAACAAATAAGATGGGAAGAGACTTTCGGTCTGTAGAAGACTGAAACGAGTAGCTCAGCTCGGAGCAAGAAGAGGAGCAACTGTGGGAACAAGAATGACAGCCCCAAATGCCAACTCGCTGAGAAGAGCAAGGATGAACAACCCCTATTCTCAGGTCGTCACAGCACCTACAGCATCCTATCAGACGCTCAAGATAAGATTTTTGTAATGGAAAGGGATAAAGAGGACTTTGGAAAGCCTCCACCCTTGAAGACTCCTAGCAAGTCCAGGCTCAACCGAGGGAAATTCTGTGTGTACCACAATGAGTTCGGGCATGTCATCTCAGAGTGCTGGGCACTGAGAGACACCATAGAGGATCTCATCAAAAGAGGTCGACTCTAAGACTACATTGTGTAGCCTTCCAGGTGACAGCCTGGACCATCTCGATGGGACACCGAGCAAGAGCAATCTCCTATTATCAGGACGATCTTCTAAACTCTTGCACTCTTTTGCAAATTATGTAAACATCTTGAATACGACTATTGATTTTTAATTTTTCTTCTAACAGGTGATTCGCCTAACTAGAACTTTTAATTTGGGCACAAGATTACCCTGACCACATGATCAATCACCCTTTTATTTGGGCACAAGATCACCCTGGCCACGAGAACGCCTAACTTTAATTTCGTAGCTCTCATGCGAACTTATCTATTTGGACATGAGATAGGCCTGAGCATGAGATCGCTCACTTATCAATTTCGTAGCTCTCATGCGAACTTAATTAAGTCGCACCTCTTATGCAAACTTATCTATTTGGCTACAAGATCGGCCTGAGCATGAGATCACTCACTTATAATTTCATAACTCTCATGCAAACTCAATTGTTTCACAACTTTCGTGCGAACTTATTTTATTATTTAAATATTCCCGTACTAACTTGTCTATGTATTTATTTGGCCACAAGATTGGCCCAAGCATGAGATCGCTTTAACCTGCAACTCATGCTATCCTCTGATTGTGAGCAGGTCGTACAATTTGATTCAACCAAAATGTTTATGTGAGAAACAAAAACAACAAGTAAAAATTGCAGAAAGAAGTTGAAGCTTTATTCATTAAAAGACCTCAATGAGGCAGATGTACATTAGGGAGCTTTGGATACAAGCTAATTAAAATACAAAAGGGAAAACCTATGACTAAGAAGAAGGGCTGGCTACGAAGGGTCGTACTCTAGCTGACTAAACCCGTGCACCACCAAGGTCCTCAAATTTCCCTTCCAATGCACAATCAACGGTGGCACCACAGCTCTTTATTTTCTCTAGCCTCCAGCTCCCCTTCTGATTCGTGAAGGAAGCACACCAGGAAGTATCAGGAACTTGGCTGATCAAACAATTACCTCACAGCGGAACCAAGAGGACGTAGTCTAAGATCCATATGAGATCTCTCCATGTTAGTGGAGAAGCCGAGTCTTCCAAACTCTCTATGCAATAGACCATACATGCCTCTATGGAAGGACAGAACACCAGAAACGACGGTAGTTTATCAAGAAACTCCATGGTTTGCTTAGTTCAATGACAAAAGGGATACCCTTTCCCTTATATAGAGCTAGGGTCGACTCCATCGAAGAATCCAGATTCATTCCCCCAATCATCATCATTTGTAGCCTCGAAAAAGGCTAAGTTTGACTTAGCAATAACTGCAAGACACGTGCCATGAGAAACATGGCCTAGAGTAGATGAAATGACAGTCTCGGGAGAAGACTTTGACTGATCAGGAATCGAAGAGTTTCAACTCCTATCTCATGGCATGAGCTGAGAGTTAGGGGTTTTTGTTATATGTGAAAATTAGTTCATCCTGAATGGACATGCAAGAAGCCTAAGAGCTATAAAAGGACCGATCGGAAGAACTGTTTGGATTACTACGCCTTCAATCTACATTGCGAGCGCGATGCCTCGGCTCAAACTCATGCCCAACAAAGTGAGTTCGACATCTTGATGATAAGCATGACCCCAGATTGTACGATTTAGTTAACGAAGTGTGACTAGCGACATGGAGCTTGCCAGATAGAAGACTAAGTCATACCTTGCCCCAATGGACAAATGGGGCCTGCCTGTAAAAGATAATTTGTAGTAGCTGAAAAATGAGATTTAGTCTGTATATTCTATCTTGTACGTTAAATATTGATGTAACATATTTACTACATATGTAATTGTCATTGTAACCTCCTCTCCTCTATAAATATGAGGAAGGAGCCCTTTATAAAAAAAGAGGGAGAGATCACCGAACATAGGTAGAAACTCTGCCAAAATAGAGAGGAAAACTTGTGTGTTGTAACTTTGTAAAAATACCACTTGAATAACACACTACCATGGATGTAGGGTCTGGTGATACCTGGATTTGGCCGAACCATGTTAAACCCTATGTCTCCCTTTCTGCTCTTCCCTTGATCTTTGTTTATTTTGCTATTTTTCCATGCTCAAATCGGACGTAGGTTAGAGATCCCATAATAATCCCTCCCCGTTGGCTAAAGTTTGGACTCTCTATATGAATCAAATTTCACCGTCAACACAAATAAAGTGAAACAGAGTAAAATGTAAAATAGAGGAAATATGAAATCTCTGCCCCGCAATTAAATTTTACATTATCCTTAATGTAAGCACAAAATCATTAACAAAAGCATGAACATATAAAGAGGGAAAGAGAGTAAATGTTTGGGTTACCTCTTAAGAAGTGCAATTATTTAATGTTGTTAGTTCGATTGTCCATTGGTTCTTTTCTCTACCATCATCATCAACATAAACCATCTCTCCTAGCACTAGTTCCTCTCCTACATGTTCTTGGAAGCCTTTAAAGAATGGCTTGAGCCTGTGCCTATCGACCTTGAATGTCTTATCAGCTATTAAACTTTTGCTTTCAATTGTACCATAGGGAAACACATTAATAACATCAAAGGGTCCAATCCAATGAGAAAACAACTTACTCAGCCTCAGTTGGAGTCTTGAATTGTAAAATAAAACTTTTTGACCAACTAGGAATTGTTTCCTAGCAATCGTTCTATCATGGAATGCCTTGGTCTTTTCTTTGTAGATGCATGAATTCTCATAGGCTTCAAGCTGAATTTCCTCTAATTCTTGCAATTGTAGCTTCCTTTGCTTACCAGCTTCATCTATCCCCATACATCCTAATAAGTGCCTTGTATGATGTTCTACAGACCCCCACAATGCATTATCCAATCTTAGGCTCTAATATTTTTTGCTTGGCTTCACTATTTTCTTTAAGATGGACTTGATGTCTTTGTTGAATATTTTAGCTTGTCCATTTGTTTGAGGGTGATAAGGTGTAGACGTCTTGTGGACAACTCCATATTTCCTCAACACTACCTCAATTGTTCTATTGCAAAAATGGGTACCTTGATCACTCACTAAAGCTTTTGGAATTCTAAACCTGTTAAAAATGTTAGACTTAATAAAACCTACAACAACCCTGGAATCATTAGTCCTGGTGGCTTTTGCTTCACCCACTTTGAAACATAATCCACAACAAGCAAAATCTAAAGGAAACCACAAAATGAAGGGAATGGTCCCATGAAATCAATGGCCCGCACATAAAAAATCTCATAGACAATGATAGGGTTTGCATCATTTCATTTCTACCGGCCAAAGTAGCCATTCTTTGGCAATGTTCACAACATTTGCAAAACATACATCATGAAACAAAGATGGCCAATAAAAATCACAACCTAATACTTTCTTTGCTATTCTTTGAGGTCCAAAATGTCTGCTGCAAGCATAAACATAGAAAAAGGAAAGAATAGATTGAAACCTAGAATCAGGCACACACATCTCTTAAGAATCTGATCAAAATAAAATTTCCACAAGTAAGGATCATCCCACACAAAATGCTTAGCATCATTTTTCTACTTCTTTTTCTTGGCTCTACTCAAATTAGCAGTTAAAGTCCTAGTAAGTAAATAATTCACCAAATCAACATACTAAGGGACATTGACTTGCACAAACTACTCGTCAGGGAAGGAATTATGTAGTGGCCATGGGTCCTTCTCTCTTATCAACCTACTTAAGTTTTCTACTACAAGGGTTTTAGCTCTTTTAATCTAAAGATCAAACTCTTATAGCAATAGGATCCATCTGATCAGTCCTGGCTTTGCATCTTTCTTGGAAAACAAATATTTTAAAGTTGGATGGAAATAATGGATCATACTTCTATCTACTAAGTTTTTATTTGAAGACAAATTTTGGTTCGTTGCTATATGGAAATATTAAATCATACTTCTCTCTATAGGGAGGAGGCCTTCATGGAAATACTAGTTCAAGAGCTAATCACTGATCTCATGATAGGGGCAACTAGCACATAACCTTTTGAATCTCTCCCAGTACTCATATAAGGTCTCTCTAGTAAGTTGTCTAATGCTGCGATTTCTTTCTTAATGTTGGCAGCTCTAGAGGCAAAGAACTATCTCTCTAAGAATAGTTTGGTCATCTTAGGCCATATGCTAATGGATCTAGGAGGAATGTAATAAAGCCAATCCTTAGTTGAATCAGTCAGGGAGAAAGGAAAGGCTCTTAACTTAATCTGCTCCTCTAAAATTCCTTAAGGCTTCAGAGTAAACCATATGAAAACTCTTTTAGCTGCTTGTGAGGATCTTCTCCAAGCAATCCATGAAATGTAGGCAATAGGTGAATCAAACCAAACTTCAGCTTAAATGCAACTTCAATTTCAGGATAGTTAATGTATAATGGCTATTGGTTGAGGTCTAGAGTAGCTAACTCCTTCAAAGTCCTCTAATGGAATGTCATATTTTTCATGTTTGAATAGGGTGATGAACTTATAGAAAACAAGTCTACTGCAATGCTTGAACTAGGAGAGGAAGGTGTTGAATCTTAAGCTAATGCAAGGTCCTAAAATAGACTAGATTGCTACCTGGGGAATCCATCGAAACATTCTTCATTTGTATCTCCAATATCATAAATCAAATTAGAAATTATGTGGATATATTAAAAGAAGAAAAATAATACAAAAAAATATTAAGAACACTTCCTTCTAGATATAATTATGTGATGGCTAATAGAAGTATCAAAGTATCCGTCAAAGCTTATTGTAGTGGAATTAATGGAAACATTACTAATATGTGAGGGAAGAATGCAAAAATTAGATGAATCACTAGAGCAAGCATTCTAATCAAAATTGAATATCTCCAATAATAATGGAGATAATAAAAATAGTCACAGCCAAAATCCTCAAAATAAAGGATCATCTATTAATTGTGATAGGGGAGAGGAAATCACAAAAATCAAAGGAGCAATAGAAAAAAATCAAGCTCTTATTGCATTTTATGCAAAAGAAATAATCATGATACAAAGAATGCCAGTTCAAATGCAAAAGATGCAAAAGGCATAATCATTTTGGAAAAGATTGTTGATATCGACAAAAACAAGAAGCTCCTTTTACTGAAAAGAATGAATCCTTTGATCAAGTATTTTTTTTCTACTTATTCTATTTGTCAAGAATCAAGGGATTTATGATATTTAGATAGTGGTTGTTCAAACCACATGACAACCAACAAAAGTTGTTTTGATTTTTTGGATGAAAATATGAAATCCTAAGTTATACTTGGTGATGGAAGAATTTTAAATGTTGAAGGGACAGGCATTGCTATTGTTAAAACTAAAGACGACAGTGAAAAATATATTCATGATGTTCTTTTATGTTTCAGACCTTACACAAAATTTATTAAGCATGGGACAATAAATTCAAAGAGGCTATAAGTTTAATTTTGATAATGATAAATGCCTCATAATCGATGAAAAGAAGGGACAACTTATAATTGTTGTGAAAATAGCCCCTAATAAACTATTTCCTTTGGCAATGCCACTTGGGCAAAAATGTGCTTTAAAATGTGAAAATGTTGATGAAACCACACTATGGCATTTGAGATATGGCCATCTAAATTTTCATAGCCTTAAATTGTTGAAACAACAAGAAATGGTGCTTAGGCTAGCATTTATCTCTCATGAAAAGAAAATCTGTGAATGATGTATTTATAGAAAAATGCATAGATTGCCATTGCCAAAGGCGTCTTGCAAAGATAAAGCTTTACTTAAATTGCTGCATGTTGATATTTGGGGTCCTTCAAGAACCCTTAATCCTGATAGCAAAAGATATTTTCTATTATTTGTTGATGATTTTACTTACATGACATGGGCTGATTTTATTGAGTAAAAATTACAGGCTTTTCAATATTTTACTCAATTTAAAGCCCTTGTTGAAAAACAAAGCAGACATTCTCTCAAAATTTTATAAACTGATCATGGGGGAAACTAATTAGAGATTTGTTAATTTCTATAAAGAGCATGGTATTGAAAAAGAGCTTATTATTTGACATATACCACAACAAAATGGTGTTGTCAAAAGAAAAAATAGAATAATTGTTGAGATAACACATACCATGCTTCATAGCAAGAGTTTGCCAAAATATCTATGAGATAAGGCTATCAACACAACCATCTACATTCTTAATAGATCCTTCACAAAAGTTGTGAAAAATATGACTCCATATGAAGCCTAGTTTAAGAGAAATCTAAAAGTTAATCATTTCAAAATTTTTGGTTGCATTACTTATACCTATAGTCCAAAAGAAAATCGAGAAAAATTAGATGAGAAAGGGGAAAAATGTATTTTCATTGGGTACAATAATGAATCAAAAGGCTATCATTTCTACAATCTAGAATCAAAGCAGTTAATCATTTCAAGAGATGTCATCTTTAATGAAGGAACAACATGGTGATGGAATGATGAAGCAACTAAAGCCACCCAATTCCTTGAAGAAGTAGAATAACTAAGAATTGATCCAAGCCCAAGTATACAACCTTCAAGTTCAAGCCAAAATTTAAGATAGGAAGACTCATCTTCTAATTCATCTCCTCCAAGAGAAATGTGACCATTACAAGATCTTTATCAAACTTATGGTTTCACATTGTTTTCTTGTGAGCCATAAAAATATGAAGAAGCAACAAAAGAAGGAGCATGAAGACAAGCTAAGATATAAAGACATCATAGGCCTAAAATGGGTCTACAAAATCAAATGCAATGAAAATGGGACAATTTAGAAGTACAAGGCACAACTTGTTATAAAAGGAACTCTTAACAACCAGGTGTTGACTTCAACTAAACCTTTACTCTTGTGGTGCACATGAAAACAATCAAAATGGTTCTAGCACTAGTTACGCAACTGAAGTTACAAGTATACTAGTTGGATATGAAGTCAATCTTTCTTAATGGAGAAATTGAAGAAGTCTATATGGAGCAACTACAAGGGTATGAGATCCAAGGTGAAGAAGACAAGGTATATAGCTTGAAAAAGGCACTTTATGGACTCAAGCAAGCCTTTCTTGCATGGATAGCAAAATGGACAAATATCTAATTGATCATGGATTCTTCAAAAGCCCAAGTGAGCCATCCTTGTTTATGAAGATGCATAGAGATCATTTTCTCATTCTATGCTTGTATGTGGATGACTTAATCTACATAGACACTGATGCAAGGATGATCAAAGACTTTAAGAAGACCATGATGAAAGAATACGAGATGACTATCTTGGTCTTATAAAATATTTCTTGAATGCAAGTCAAACAAAGGCCCAAGCAAATATTCATCTCCCAATAAAAGTACGTAGATGATCTACTAAAGAAATTTCACATGAAAGATTGCAAGGCACTGATAACATTGATGGAATTAAGTGAGAAGTATATGAGACAATTTATCAAAGCCTAGTTGGATCATTAATATATCTCACAAATAAGGCCAAATATAGTTCATGTAGTCACTATTGTTTCCAGATAGATGAATGAGCCCAACAAGGCACATTTCTACACTGCAAAAAGAATTTTAAGGTATGTCAAGGGTATGAATACATATGACATCTTGTACAAATTAGAGCGTGATTCAAATTTAATTGGCTGCACCAATAGTGATAGAGTTGGCAATGTTGATGATCGCAAGAGCACAAGTGGACATGTGTTTCTTCTAAGATCTAAAGTAATCTCATGGACATCAAGGAAGCATAATACCATAGCACTTTCATTATCAAAAGCTAAATATATGGTTGGAACAAGTGCACCAATAGAAGTGATATGGTTAAGAAAAAATTTACAAGATTTGCAATAAAACATTAGGGCACCAACAAAATTTATTGTGACAACATATCTATGATAACCATGACAAAGAATCCAATATTCCATAGTCGCAAAAAGCACATTAACATTGGGCATCACTTTATTCGAGAGCTTGTGGAGAAGGGAGGAATCGAATTTGAATTTTACAAGACTAGAGAAAAACTTGTAGATATTTTCACAAATCTGATTTTGATCGAGAAATATTAGCCCACCAATCTACATATTGAAATACACTTCATCAGAGTAATATTTTTACCTGTCATCTTCATGACACACTGCGCTTTCCTTTGTAATCTCATAAGCTTTAATACCATCAAATAACAAGATCCACTACAACAGAGCATGGTAATGGCAGCGGTTCAATGGCGGCGGTTTGAGCAATCCGCTGCTAGAAACACGGAAGCTGCTAAACGTCTCTGTTCAATGACGGTTGGCTTAAAATCATCGCTAAGGCTTTTGCCTTTTCATTTATTCTACTGCTCAGATCTAGAAATTTCCATTTGATCTTCAACTTTCCCTCAGCATTCTTTGTTCTTCAGCTGTGGATACGAACGAGCAGGTACGGCTTCGTTTCATTTCTTTGCTTCTCTCCCTTTTCTCTTTTCCTACTTCCCTGCTTCACCTCTGCTCTGCTTTGTTTGAAAGGCTTTTGCTT